>JAQFZH010001402.1:0-21565 GCA_034695485.1 Entomobrya nivalis
GTGTTTTATGGTTGGTCGCGTGGTGATAACAAACACATTTATATTCAACCTAAATGAAATTTCCATGAATATCAATATACTTCAACAGTGAAAATGCACACAAGATTACAGTTAAAGTTCCTTTATATTAATTGAAACTTGATTCAAGTTGACAAAAACTGTGTTTTAGAGTTCTGCGCATGGTGAAAGCAAACACATTTATATTCAACCTTAATGAAATTTCCATGAATATCAATAGACTTCAACAGTGAGAATGCACAGAAGATTACAGTTAAAGTTCCCTTATATTAATTGAAACTTGATTCAAGTTGACTAAAACTGTGTTTTATGGTTGGTCGCGTGGTGATAACAAACACATTTATATTCAACCTTAATGAAATTTCCATGAATATCAACAGACTTTAACAATTAAAATCCAAATAATAACCAAATAACTAGAATGTAAGATTACAGTTAAAGTTCCTTTATTATAACAGAAACTTGATTCAAGTTGACCAAAACTGTGTCTTATAGTTGGTCGCAAGGTGAAAGCAAACACATTTTAATTCAACCTTAATGAAATTTCCATGAATATCAACAGACTTTAACAGTGAAAATCCAAACTTTCCAAAATATGTAGAATTTAAGATTACAGTTTAAGTTCCTTTATATTAACAGAAACTTGATTCAATTTGACTAAAACTGTGTTTTATGGTTGGTCGCATCGTGAAAGCAAACACATTTTTATTCAACCTTAATGTAATTTCCATGAACATCAACAGACTTTAACAGTTAAAATCCAAACATTCGAAAACAGATAATTTGAAAGATTACAGTTAAAGTTCCTTTATATTAATTGAAACTTGATTGAAGTTGACTAAACTGTGTTTTATAGTTGGTCGCGTGGTCCTAGCAAACACATTTTTATTCAACTAAAGAAATAAAAAAACTAAACGACGAGGGTAAAAAATATAGTGAAGCAGACTTTGCATATGCACCGCATGTGCAGCGCAGTTCTCGAACAGTTCAGTTACTTTGCAATATATCTGGATTGATGTGCTCCCTTAAAACGACCTAAAACTAAGAATGCAGTTCAGGACACAGCTATGTATCGACAGTTGCAGGTTCTTAAAATTTTAACAAATGATATTCAACAGAATCGCTTATGTGCATTTATTGTATTTTGCGTAGTTTCCTTTGCGTTTAATATAACATTACTGGTACGCATACGTAGAAGTGCAAATGAGATGTCTAGATTTATTATGATTGAAATTACAATTACAGTAATAGATGAAGTGGGTTGCATTTCACTAATTTTGGGTGGCATGGTGTCTGTTTACAAAAGCTCGGAAGTGGTGATTCAAAATATGAAAATTATGATGATTACGTGTGAGACGAAATTTTATAGACGATGGCTTCGAAGATTTTTTAAGTCTTACAGGAAACTGGAAATAAAATTTGGGGACAACAACTTCATTGAGGAACTGACACCCTTGAGATCTTTAGACTTTGCGATGAATTTGACAGTTCAGTTTTTGCTTTTGTCGAATAATTTATGATAAAAATTTGAAATAAAATTTATCCAAACATTTTTCAACTAACCAAAATAATTTGAAAAAGTCAAAATATATGCTATATTGAAGTTTCAGCTGAAATAAAAGCATAGTAGTGTTTAGCTACTGTTAACGACAATTACTTTATTATTTCACTATTAATTCGAAAATCCCTTTAATAACTATCAACAACTCAATTGAATCCAAAATTGATATTTAGTTCTAGCCCTGCTTTTGATTAAAGATGAACTACACAGTTGCATTTCCTTCACTACTTGAAATCGTACAAACTTTTCAGGTATGTACAGTACATTTATTTTGGATGCAAAATGGAAACACTCAACTGCAACAAAGTTTCCTGGAATTAGTATGGAGAAATCCACAATTTTTTAATGTGTTTATTCATTCAAACTTTTCCAAACAAATTGAAGTTCCGTGTTTATCCAATTTATATCATTTGACATTGAAATCTTCTAAACACAATAGAGTCTGTGTTTTACACTTTCCGGTTATTAATGGTTCAAATCCAAAACACTTAGAAAGTTATCTTAAATATATAACAAAATTTAATCATCACCAAACGGAACACAGATGGCTAACTTTACCGGACTATATAATCCTACCAATATCCCTACCAACTGAACACAGTGCAGAGCTAACTTTAGAACTGCATGACTTCACTCTTAGAAATATTCACCCGTACTCTAAAGTGTTACTTATAAGTCAATTCGATTATGGTATATTTGAACCTTGCCCACCATCACAAGAATATTGTTGGGCTACAAATCATAAACTACGCTGGATTTTATCACATCGTTTAAGTTTCCTGGGAAATAAAAAATCTTTGTGACACAATTTATTTATAAGCAGTCCAAATGCGGACATGGGATCGTGGAAAACTTGGAAATCAGAATGGTTTTATCGAAAGATTACGTGGAGCAAGAGTCCCAACGTTTGCCCTTACAATGGAGATAAATTGAATTATAACTTTGCAATTCAAAGAGATGCTAACCATATTTGCGTGAAACTTCTTATTGCATTAGCAATTAATTGCACATCCCTATCCTGCAAACAAGATTTGATAAATTTGTACAATTTTGACACTTTAAACACCTGGTCAGCAAATTTTAAGCATTATTCCCCATTTGGAAGTCAATTTCATGGATTTCGATATTCAATTTATGTTAACAGACGTATCGAAAAACAAGCATCCAATAATTTTAATGCTTTAACGCTATTCTTACCATTTCGGTTGCTAGAATGGACGATGCTGTTTTTAATAGCAATCTATATTGGAACTACTCTCAAGCTATCGGGTACTTCAAAAAACCCATTTTATTGGCAATATGCAACTTTGCTCGAACAAGAGAACGATCTCAGAAAATGGATCAACTGTCATAATTGGCACCTAGTTTTCTTTTGGATGTATGTTTGTCATTTAATACGAAGCATCTATACCACTAATTTGTATACCTACACGACAAAGGAGCCCGAGCTTAAAGACATTCCTGACTCTTTTTATGAGTTAATTCAGAATAGCAGCATGAAACTATTAGCCATTCATAATACAGATACAAGCTTTAATTATATTAAATCATCGATTGCAAAAAACGATAAACCTCTTTGGAATATTTGGAATAATACATACAAAAATATTTGGGTATACAGAAATGATTTAAAAAATATATTTAAAATTGCTTCTTCTCGAATGGAAACCTTCTTATGTAAAGACTTCCAAGGTTTATTTACGGCGGGCTGGGATGCGGTAGAAAAACAGCAAAAGATAATTCCTAACGTTTATAGTAGAAACGTACCTCCAAAATGTTTGACATGTAATCGATTCGCATGGTTTTACATGACCAATAGAAATGCGGCTTACCAATCGCCAATGTATTCTAAATTACTTTTGTTAGTATTTGGTGAGCACATTCTAATTGAAAATAATGAGCCTGTAGTATTTCCGCAATTATATCTTTGGCATAGTTTAAATATTAACTATCTCGAAAATGTATTTAGTAGTAAAATTGGTACTCTAGTGGAGTCAGGAATTCAAGCTTATCAGATCCATTATTTAGAGATTATTCTCCAACGACTTGCATTAGACCATATCTTAAAAATAAGTAACTTTAGTCGCGATTGGAATTGGTTCTCTTTAGTGAACCAAATGATTTCTAAGGATACGCCTCTAGCTTGGTACTCTCCGGTTAGATATAAGTTATCCAAATCTTTAGGTCAAAATGGTGTAGCTGAAGACGAAATATTTGTAAAAATGCATGATTTCAAAAACATTTGGTTTCTGTATGGCTCGCTAGTTGTTGTGATTATTTTGCTGTTTATTTTAGAATTTGTGTATAGTCGTGTATGTATTGCAATATGGATTTAAATTTGTAATATGTCTACACTTAATTTGTAATCAAATTGCTTTGTCCTAATTACTTAAAATAATTTAAGTCACAACAGTTGTACACATATTTAACCATTAAACATTTTGATATTCTTGTTTATTTCTCGTGAAAAATTCTGCGTTTTCATGGTTCAATCATCATTCAGTTGGTGCTGTACTTGTGTGCTATATAACCACTATGTAAACGCTAGAATAAATTTTTAGAATTTGCTTTATTTCTACAAATGAAAAGGTGAAAGCTTTTTACATATATAATTTTATACCAAAATATTTAACAACAATTTTACCAAGCTTAAAATATTTTGGCCTAAAAGTCGTATGACTTGGCAAGTATGCAAATTATTTATATCCATTTCAATACTAATTTATAATATTCTTGCCAATGTAAAGATGCGTGGAAATCCTTAAATTTAAACGAAATAGCTTAATGTTTTCCAACTGACACACTATTTTCACAAAAGCCTCCCACTAGTAAAACGCTTTAATCAAATATCAGTATATTTGATTTTGAACTCTTCATTAAAATACAAATGTTAAATATTTAAACATCTTATTCAATAATTACACTACCCTTAAACAGACCGTATTTACTAACAAATATTTGCGTTAGTTATTTCATGGATTGACAGCGACACATTTTATGAAACCAGTTTTTTGCACCATCAAAACGAATGTACAATATTATTTTTGAAAATTAGGTTAACACAAAACTGTCCACTCCTTGTGACAGTCCAATATATCTATTGTTGTCTAGTCTCGAAATTGTATTAAAATAATACTTCATTAATATTTGGTATTGGCGTTTCTTGTTTGATAAGTACCCAGAATTAAAACTTATTGCTACAGGAATTTCCGGAAGCAAGCAAACAGAATTTGACTTCAACAACAAAAATTTAATTTGAAAATCATATCAATCGTAAATATATTAGTTACCTCAATATTAATTTCTGAGTTTATCTAGTTTATCTAGTATTTCCCGGCATAACTGACACAAAGAAACGATTATATATGTAGATTTTAGTTATATTTGGTATACATACATCTATACAATAAAATTACTTGAGCAAACATCCTATAATTATTTTGTTGACTTGGAAAAACTCTACCTCAAAGCATTTATATTGTCTTGAGTGGTTATATTGACTCTGTGTGACCTTATCTTTGAGGAACAAATAAAATTTACATATAAAAACAAATTAATTCTTACGAGAAGTTTTTGATAAAACAAAGCACTAAAACTAGCTTCTTATACATCTATCTGTTTAGAAGTTTTGTGGTCAAACCAATTTTGTGCCGATTTAAAATAATTAAGTGTGGGTTACCCTAAAATTATAATTCCAGAAATTAAATGGTTGAACAATAATCAGTCAAATATACAAATCATGGGCATCGTATGAATTTGTAATTTAAAATCTCCTCCCATCATAGTACGTAGCATTTCCAATGAATTCTTGTGTCGGCTTGAACTCCTTTCGATATAGTGTATTTATTCGCGCATAAAAGAATTCAATTTATGGTCTGATATTTAAAATTAGAATGTTTAATGAATTGGAGAGGTATTCGAAAGAACATAATCAGCAAATATCTCAGCTTTGTTTAAATACTAGCGGGGTGTATAATTATTTTTTGGTTGTATCATAGATCAAAGGAAAAATAAATAGTTTTGGTTTGAACTCTCGAATGAATTTCATGTCAAACCACTCAGGACAAAACAGTGCAACATATCCTTTCCACAAACTCAGCCGAACAATTACAAAAGTCAAATTAGACGAGGGGGTCAACCGCAAGCATTTGTGGCAAAGAACTAATCAAATTCGAACCCAAATTCACTTTACCTTCTTTTTAACCCGTATGACCAATCAACTGGGAATTTCAAAAAAGGCAACAATGCCCCATGGCTTGAACTGCGGAGCAAACCCATTTGTTTGTATCTCACACAACCTTCTTTCAATTTCTGCTAGATTTTGTGACAAGACGTACATGTTAAGTCGATCAATTAAGCAAATCGGATTTTTCAAAGCTACACCAATCCAAATAATTGAACAGAATTACGAAGAATACCCAAAAATCATCCGAATCTCTGCTTTAAAAGGAACTGAGTTAAGAAACCTCAAGCTCAGAAACCTTTTGATTTTCATTGCAACATTCTGTCAGCTTCTACAGTGCATTCATTCAACAGTACATACCACTGCAAAGCCAGGCCAAAAATCGGAGCGTCTCCTAGGATGGTTTTCCTTTCTCATCATGCTTACAAGTGCGTCCTACGCTTATCTACTTCAGGACAATGGACCAGCGCTCAAATTTTACTTGGAAAACTTGCTCAAATTTTCGGATCAACAAAAAAAGGAACACAATTCAAATAAAACCCCTTCTTTGCATAAGTTACCGTTAATAGAGTTGACAAACACGTTACTAGTTCCTCTTATGCTTTTGACTGCACTCATGCTGTCACCATGCTTTGTTCTGACATTTCATTGGACCAATCCTTGCAAACCTTCGCTAGTAGGCTACTTCTTTATTTTAGAATGTCAAAAAGGTGTAGATTGCCTCTTAGGATTACCTGGATCATTTGCAAAATACGGTTCAAGGATAACAATATACATACTAAATATATGGATTTGGAATTATGGAGTACATCTGAGTGTTTCAGGTTTCGTGCATGTACATATAATTGCTACAATGATAACTCGAGAATGTGTTATTTTTGCTAGGCGATATATCAATAGGGGTGCAGAAAATTTAAATAAGGCTTTAGTATACAGAAATTTTCAGATATTTAATAAGTTGGGGAATGACATTCAACAAAATTGCTTATGTGCCATTATGTGCACTGTAATTATAGTTTTAGCACTTGGTCTGGTTGTGTTGATTCGACTTCTAAATGGTGAATTTGGAGAATCGAATGCTTTGATATTAGTTGTTTTTATGATTGTTATTAATAATTCGGCGGGTGCACTCATTTTTATTTTGGGTGGAATGATATCCGTTTATAGAAACTCGAAAATGTTGACTGGAAATATTAAAAGTATGCAGTTGAGAGTTGGGTCGAGGAGGGATAAAATTTGGTTAAGAAAATTTTGGAGATCTTGTGGCTTACTAAAGATTAAATTTGGAGATCAAAATTTTGTTGAAGAATTAACGCCATTAAGAAGTTTGGATTTTTCAACTAATTTAACCGTGCAGATTTTGCTTTTATCTAGAGGATAGTTTTATCTATTGGAGTTTAATTTTTCACAATAATTTTGTTTGATAACTTTGATTTAAAATAATATAAGAGCGTTATTTAGGATAATTTATTAAATGTATTTAATGAGTTAAGATAAAGATTTGTAAATATTGATATAATCCATGATGAAAACATTTAAAATTAAGGCTCAAGACGTACTCCTTAGACCACATAAATCAAGCATTGCAAGCTATCTTTGCAGTAATGTACATATGTTATGTCTAATGATGTAAACTAAATATTTACGTGTAAAATTTGTTAAATAAAATAAAAGAACAATACGTAAAATCAAATAATATGTAAGTTTAATTATATTAATAATTTTTACCCTGCTGATTTTGCTTCAATTTAACAATGTTATAATTCATGTGCATTTTGAGTAGAATACAGAAAAGCTTGCTACGAACTTTAAGCTTATGAGTTATGTGTTGCTAACAAAAATATAAAGTTAGAACACCGTTTGCTTTATTTACATTGTTCTTTTAGTTACTTGCTTTGTTTATTTAAGTCAGCACGTTGTTCATATAAGTTATGTAAAATAGATGTTCATAATGTACATAAGGTGTTGTCTGTCTGAACTACTTTTTACTTGAGTGACAACACGGAGTATATAATAGGAACGCAGAAATACATGTTTTATTTTTAATTTTGGGACCTGTCTTCAATCTCGTGTATGGTACGTCGTAGTTATAATTTATACAATGAATTTATGCAATGATTTCTAAAGTTACGATAACTTCTCAGTCATAAAGCTTTAGAAAAGCTTATATGGAAATAACCCATCGAAAATAAAGGTTTGGTTCTGCCTTGACCACATTGTTTTAAATGCAGGATAAGGATCAGATGTTATAATCACTAAGCCTCTAGCTGTTTTTATTTTTTATAAAACGTTGACATGTTTTAGCTTGTTTGTTCTATTTATAATGTTGTTTGTTATAAGCAAAATATATCATGTATATTTGACGCGCCAAGCAATTTCACGTTAGAACTAAATATGACCTCAAAATATTTTAGAGCTTTCTTATCTTTCAAAAAAAGCTTCGCGTGTTTTTTTTATAATTTCGCTCTTTTAACTTTGTAGAACTAAATTTGGCAGCAAAAAATCAGGAAATATCAAATCAACCCATTTTGTCTGTACTCATGACAACTTGACTTCTACATAAAATACAATAAAGTGGCAGTTTATTCTGTTGAAATGAAGTTTCCCCATATATCCAACAAAGTTAGCACAAGTTACATTAAATACATTTGGTTGTGGGCTTTACGAACAAGACGATGTTTGGCAGTTGACAGTTGTCTTATAAATTCTGGTGTTTTATAAAAAATTGTTTTTCTTCCTATTCTGCGTTTTATAAAATATGTCATAAAATCATACGGAACAACAAGGTTGGTTCTCTCGTACATATTAACTTCGTGTTTATAAGTTTCATAAGTCTGGCAAATAAAGTATGTAAATATATTTTTACATGAGCATCAGAATATTCTGAACCAAAACTCTGCGAAAAATAATTATTTTATTTTGTTGAACTTATTTATCACGAATCTGCTGTCAGAATAAATATTATTTTGAAAAGTGGAAAAGGAGGCACTCTAGCAAGAAAGCATTTGGTTTTGTTTACCATAAATTTGTTAGATATTTTAAAATAAATACTCCATAATTATATGATATTGTAATACGTCAATCCACACAAGTTTTCTACGCCTTAATTCTTTTTATTTGTTTATGATGGATCTATCTCTGCGTTCTTCAAAAAATCTAAAGTTTAAAAAAGACATTAGTTCTGTTTAGTCGATATATTTTTTATGGTTCAGTTGTATTTAACATTTGAAAGCTTTTCGTCGCACATATATTTTTGTTCGGAAGAAAAACTATTATCTTCGCTGATGTTTTTCAAACGTCAATTACTATTTAAAATCTTAGTTTGGTATAAAACGATAAAAACATATCCTATATTCAAAATGTTCGTTTCTCGTTTCTTAGATAAACAATTTCTTTTAAAGTACACAATACAATTAGCTGGAAAATTTAATTGCGCACTAGTCAAAATTGCAAGCACAAGCAACTAAACCTTAAAGTTTCAGCCATACAAGGAGTTGAACTACAAAAACTGAAAATAATCAGTAATTCTCTTGCAATTTTGCCAATGCTACTATTTCACAAGTAATTTAAAAACGAACAACGGAAAATTATCTCACGTGATACTTGTATGGTTCGGCTTCATTGCAATCAGTGCTCTGGCGACTTACGTTCACTTGTTTAAAAACAAAGGAGGGACCCTAAAAACTTACATAAATTCTCTGCTAAAATTCATTAAACAAAATTTGAGGACATTGGATGAATATGAAATTCAATCTTCAGATAAAATGTCATTTATTGAACTTGTGAATTTACTTCTTGTTCCAGTACTTTTGTTTAACATGGTGGAATTTGGGCCTTGTTTTGTAATAGCGTTACATTGGAAACAACCATGCAAACCTTCTTTAATGGGTTACTTCCTCTTACGAGAATGTCACGAAAGTGTGGTAGCGCCAAGTGGCTTGCTTCAATACATAAGCAGATGCATAGTCAAATTTATAGTTTTCACTTTCAATATTTGGATATGGACAGTTGGAATAGCAGGAATAGCATTTGTGTTTATAGTAGTTCACATAATTGCAACAATGCTTACTCGAGACTGTATTCGAATTTTAATGAGGCGTTTAAAATATTCTAAAGATATTATTTCAGATGCAAGTATTTATAGAAAAATTCAAGTTTTCAAAACGTTCAGTGATTCTATTCAACAAGATTGTTTATGTGGACTGGTTGTGTTTTGTATAGTTACCTTCGCCTTTAATGTTACCTTACTAGTTGTATTTGCACGTGGTTCACATGAGGAGTCTAGTTTAATAATGGTTGCGATTTCAATGGCAATACTAGACTTGGCTGGTTCAATAATACTAATTCTGGGTGGTATGGTATTTGTTTACAAGAACTCGGGATGGGTTATTGAAAAAATGAAAAAGATGATGGTAAAATGTGAGGCCAGATTTGTTAGAGCATGGCTACGACGATTTTCAAAATCGTGCAAAAAATTCGAAATAAAATTTGACGAGACAAATTTTATTGAAGAACTGACGCCCTTGAGGTGTCTAGATTTTGCGATAAATTTGACAGTTCAGTTGCTGCTTCTATTGAAAAATAAGTAATAAAGTTGTAAATAAAATTGATATTGAATTGTCAATTCTATATTCATGACGACTTGTAATTCTACTATTAAACTTAAATTATCCGATAGTAATTATTTAAAAGATGTTTTGTGGCTACATACAATGATCAAATATAAATTCTATTGTTCTACTACATTTGATTGATTTACACAAAAATTATTAAGCAACAAAACTTGATATTATTTAGTATATTAAATAGATTGCTTCACATGTGTATATTGACTCTGATAAAAAAGAAATAAATAAAAAATGACATGTTTGTTTTTGTTTCTTGATTTGGGGAAATAATCTGTCTAACTATAAAGGTTTGAGAAAGTGTCTTTTTAAGTGTTTTCAAATTTGGACCATATAGTTATTCCTGAACAATTATTTGGAAACAAAATTTATACCCAGCATTATAAGTGTGTTTTGATTTCCAGCTTATACGTATGCAATCCCGTAGTAAATTTTTGAAATGGTAGTATGTGGTTTTAGAATTACGTAACTTGAAATTTATGGCTTTCATAATTATTGATTAACTGCTATATTTCGTCAACCTAAACAAAGAGGACTAACCTTTTGACACAATTTAGTCGATATTTATAGAAAATACTGCTGACAACGTACGCATGTCAGTAATTTTAAATTTTAGGGTTGAAGTCCTTTTTCTTGTTTAGTCAAAATAGGACGACTATAAAAGCTTTTAACTTTGAGAAGGGTATGCTAACAAAAGTCAAACACGTGCTTTAACTTAGCACTTTTAAATGTTTGAAAGTTTAATATAAAGACCCATACAAATAATAATCGCACGAGTTTAATGTTACATAAGCGTTTTAAAATATAGGTAGACAGTTTGTCTGACGTATACGACAGTAACATATAGAAAATGTGATGCCATGTTGCGTGATGCTATATTGTCTGTCAACTAATGCTTAGAAAAAACAATGAATAATTTGATAACACATTAGCAATTTCTTGTTTAGATATGTTACTCTCGTGTTTTGATGATAATCTGGCTGTTTACTACGAAATGTTTTTTTTCAACTGGACTCAGAATGGCATAATCCTAATCTATGCTCTGTCATAATTGGGTTCACATATTTCTCTTCATATTTTCAGCGAAAAGGTTTCCGAAGTATTTTTCATATGTCATTATTTTTCATCAGGTTTCTAAAATTTACATACCAAAGATTGTTGAAACTTTAAAAAAGTATACTAACAACACATAAAATTTACCAAATTAAAATTATCCAATTGTATTACAAAACTAGACTATATGACAAACTAACTAGATAAAGTAGCTGACAACTTTTATTTAAAATGTGGACAAATATTATGTTTCACCTTTTTGTATCTTTAACCTTCCACTTTTATAATAGGCTGAAAATAAGAAATGATTAAAAAGAACAACAAGCTTTGTTTAAAAGTGTAGAGGTCAAAAGTTTTCAGGAAAAGTTTTTTTTAAAATTAGCTCAGCTTGTTTATTTGTTTAGAAGCTAAGAAAATAAATAGTTTAGAGGTGTATAAAACAAACATTGTGCAAACGAGAATTCTCAAACATTTTATTTGTAATATTTTAATCAGTCGATCTATCGAAAATATGTTTTGTTAAACAAAGTGCGGGAAAACCTCGTTCCAGTAATAAGCAGTCCTAGAACTAAAACTAAAGCTACCTAAGATTGATTTGATACATAAAATAAACACTTGATAATTATATGCTAATGTATACGTCAATCCTAACTATATTTTACTTTAACGCCTTATTTTATAATAGTAGGAGGTGGTTTTTCAGAATAAATTGATTTCGATTTTCTGGCTTTCATTTGCTAATGGGCATGCGGACCAAACTAATATATGTTGGAAATATGTTAGAAAGAAATTTACATTTTGATAGAAAACTCTATTACCTGAATTCTAAATGTTTCCATTAAGTTTTTCCTTATAGTAGCTCTGTTTTACGGATTAGTTAGAATTTTGTGTTATTACCATATTTTTTTGGAAATTCTCATAAATTTTGAATTACATCCTAATCTTAGATCTGTCCTATTTGCGCTTTTGTGTTTTTCTTTCAACAAGGTTTGTATTTGTATCAGTGTTTTCGAGTTTATCAATTTACTCACTTATTACCTTAATGTACATACCAAACATAGGTTAAAATTCTAATAACTACATTAATTACAATATAAAGCATAGTTTTATAAGTTTGAAAACAACAATAATATTACAAAACTAGCTTGACCGTCAGATGAAGAACCTTTGATCAGTTCTGTCGGAAAGGTAGAAAGAATATTAATATTTCGGAACTTGGAAATACGAAGAAATATCAAATAACATGATAATTTGCAAACTTTGTCAGTTGTCAATTTTGCTTGAAAATAAAGGCATGCATAATATGTTAACTTAATTTTTTTCGTTTAACTTCTGCTTAATTTCCTTTCGTTAAAATATAACATTAAATAGATCCATTATATACTTAAGCCAAAGACAAACAAAGTACTTACAGAGTTAACGAAGAAATGAACAACGCCATTTAACTAAATATTTAACACTTAAATAAAACAAACATATTGCGTAAAGAAAATTTCCCAAACATTTCATTTGTAATATTTTAATTTGTTTAAGCTACCAAAAATATGTTTTTAACAAAACATGGGAAAATCCCATTCCAAATTATGTATATTCCTGATTCAGTTGATATGTTTAATAAGCTTTTGATAATTGTATGCTTAAATAATACGTCAGTCCTGAAATATTTCCTTTAACATCTTATTTAATACAAACATATTATACAAGCCATTTAAATACACTAAAAGCTAATGAAACGCTTGGGTTTAATGGCTTATGGCAGAATTAAAACGTCGCAGTTATATTTTACAATTGAGCGTAGTCTTACGTATTTTATTTTGGGTATGGAAATCAAATAAATTTACTAAAAACATCAGACAAAAAATATATTTCAAAATACTTTTTAAATACGTTTGACGTTTGGGTTTTTTAGCTACAAAAAGTCGCACTTATTTATTTTAAACTGCCGAAAATAGAAACTTTAAAAACTTTGGTGTAAATGTTTTACTTACCTTTCCTCTATTTCCTAAGCAATTATACCAAATAATTTGTTTAGTAATTTTAAAACATCACAAATTTGATTTTCGACTTAATTCGCATCATCCAATTATATTTTCGATATACATATAAGGAAATATTTTAAGTTGAAAAATAAGTCACGACACTACATCAAAATGACTCATTTTTTAGAAAAACCGTACCTTTTAAACTCCGCCATACGATTAGCTGAAAATTTCAATTGTACACCAATCAAACTTGGAAGTTCCAGTAAAACAAAAAAACACGAGTATTGTCCAGTCTCGGCTTTGGGTAAAGTGGAATTACGAAAATTGAATATAATCAGTTTTATACTTTCGGCAGCATCTTGTTTGCAATTTGTTCAATGTTACAACTTCTCAACTAAACACTCTGCACTTGGCAAAGAAAACACAACCGATGTTATACTTGGTTGGTTCGGATTTATTGCAATCGCAGCAATGACAACATACATTCATTTGATTCGTAAAAAAGGAAAAGAGTTAACCTTTTTTCTAAATGGTCTCATTGGCTTTCAAAACGAAAATCTGAAAGTTTTACGGCAATGCAAATACTCATTCTCGAAAAAGATGGATTTCATTGAGTTTTCCAGCCTATTTCAGGTTCCTATGCTGATGTTAACAGTATTTGGATTTGGGCCTTGCTTTGTGTTAGGGTTTCACTGGAAATATCCCTGCAAGCCTTCGTTGATGGGCTACTTCATTTTACAAGAATGTCACGGATGTGTACTCAAGCAAATTTCTTTTCTGGATGCCATCATTCGCGGAATGGTAAAAACGATGGTTTTCATTGGTAATATTTGGATATGGTGTGTGGGTATGGCAGGAATAACATTTGTGGCAATTGTTGTCCATATCATTGCAGTGATGATGATTCGAGACTCCATTAAGCTTTGTAGAAGATGTTTAAGAAATAGTGGCAACATAATAGAAGACGCAATTAAGTATAGACAGCTGCAAATATTTAAAATCTTGATTAATTCTACTCAGCAGGATTGTTTAGGTGCATTTTTAGTTATTGCAACATCTGTCTTATCTTTAAGTGTTGCCGCACTAGTGATATTTTTAAGACGAGCTGGTGGAGAAACTAGTTTTATTATGGAAGCTACATTTACAATAGCAATATTGGATGCGGCGGGAGCCATGTTATTATATCTTGGTGGCATGGTTTCTGTTTACACGAAATCTGGATTTGTAATTGAAGATATGAAGGTATTGATGATCGAAATTGAGTCTAGATTTTGTAGAGCATGGCTACGAAGATATTTGAGATCGTGTAATAAATTTGCGATTAAATTTGGGGAGAACAACTTTATTGAGGAATTGACACCTTTAAGGTGTCTGGATGTTGCTGTCAATTTGACAGTTCAGTTTCTTCTCTTGTTTGGCAGCAAATAATTAAATACATTTCTTAGTCAATTATATCTATTCTGTTAACATAAATGGTTTGAATTGCTAACTTTAAGACTTTTAGTATAAAAAATAACATATTTTGTAAAGTTTAAATCTATTCATGCAAGAAGTTGATTTGTCAATTTTAAGTTAGCATACCATCTCACATTACTGTTACCTTAAAAGCTGCACTCGTACTTCCTATAAGCTATTTAAATGTATACAATTCATTATAAAATAAATATACAAGTTACTAAATTTATAACACATGTGATCTATTGGTACGCAACGTCTCATTATAAGAGTTTATAATGCATTACATTAGTCTTTCCGAAAATCTTTTGTAGACTCAAACAAATTGTAGTTGTAAAACAAGGTTGAGGTGGCTTTCTTTCACTAAACATTACCGGAAACATTTAAGCCTTTAAACTTTATTACTGGACATTTGGTTGATTTTAATAAAAATATTAACGTGTGAATAGAATATCGTTTGCTTGTTTTAACACAAATCGAATATGTCATAATTGAAAAAGTCCATTATTCGTCCAAATATTCTGAAATTCAAAACTCTGTAAATATCTGGTTTGTTTAAAATTCTTATCACAAATCTGCTTCCATATTTAAATTTCAGTCAGAGAAATTGGTTGGCTTTCTAAATATATATCCAAAGCTGGCTATATGTTTATCTCAGAACAGTTATTTTGATATCAAATAACTACCATGTAATGTAGCTGTATTTGGATTTCCAGCGTACATATTCTTACAATAAAATATTCAAAAGATTGGAGGTAGTTCTGGAATAACCCAATACTATTATGCGGTCAACAAAATTTTTGAGCACGTAGACTAAACGGCTGAATTTCTTAAACCTAGTCAAAGAAAATCAACATTTTGAAAGCTAGTTGTAGCAGCAGATTTACGAATAACGTTGATAGCGGATTTTTATTTCCGTAGTTTTAAATTGATAGATTTTGACCTTTTTTTATTACGGCAACGCATACGTGTGTAAAACTAAAACTGAAGCAATATTTAAGCACGTTGTTCAACTAATGTCTGCCAGTCATAATCGACAGTTACATACAGATGTGCGATGATAATTTGATTAAAACAACTACGCCATTACGACGTCGTGAGTTTGCAAAAAAAATATCATTTTACTCCCTCTTTAAAAAATAGGTCGCACACGAATATAAAGAAATAAGTCGTCCTAAATTCCCAAAACGTTGTCATATTACTTTATTTTGAACATGAAAAACAAAAGTGATGGCAATAAACACTTTTGATATAATTTGTGCTGTGATTAAAACTTGTCATAATTAAACATTTCCATCGGCGGCTAAAATTCAATATATGCAACTTAACTAAGGTTGTAGTTTGTTACTGCGCCATTTGCCAAATTTTACATCTTTCTAACACTTATATGGTTTATATATATATAAATGATGTTTGTCTAAATTGACAATACTTTTTAGGGAAAATTCGTCCAATATGTTAGACATCCACTGATAATACATATTTTAGAACTTAAAAGTTGTTTTTTGTTAACGTCGACACATTATTCATATTTGTTGTATGTTCAAGATAGAAAGGTGCGATGTAAGTTACGAAGAAGGTGGTGTGAACTATTTTTTATATGCGTAGAAATAAAGCGTATACAATATAGGTACTTCCATTCTGCTAATATTTATGAAAATACATTAATAAATAATTTGTTTTCCATTTCAAAATCCCATTTGAAAACCTGCCATCAATATCGTTCCTAACAGGTATACTTGAGTAAATATTCATGATCAATTTTTTTGATGAGTAGAATATTATTTGGCCGGAACCGTGTATATTTTTTACTTCTAGCCTTTATTATGTTTTGTTTACATGTTTGAGTTTGTCTTGAAAACCAAATTTAGGTTGATCCAACATTATTTTTAAGATAACTTGGTATTTAAATTGTACAAATCTCTTGTTCAAAATGTCGTCAAAATATTATGAAACATCTTTTGACAATAAAAGAACACAAACACTTTGGCTTTGTCATCACAAAAATTAAAAAGGCATGAATCATCTGTCTGCAAAATCAACACATTTTACGTTTGCCAAAAGTTAAAAACAAAATCAAATAAGCTGGCTCAAGCAAAGTAGCAAAATAGGCTTGTCAGGATGTGTCATGGTTTTGTAGGTTTCTTGCTCCGTATAAAATTCATATTTACACAGAAAAATAAAGCAAATATACAAACTACTGATATTTAACCCGATTTTCTGAAATTTTAAAGGTTTGTTTCTCTGGTTTACTTATCCCCAATCTACATACGTAGCATAACACAAAGTGAAGAAAGATAGCACCCTAGAAAAGTAAATATATTATCTGCCAAGAAAGCTATCTTAGACTTGTAAGATATTGTAAGTAAGTACTAATTAAATATACGTTACTTTAAAAACACAAATAAAAACATTTCCAAACGCCATATTTTTTAGCTAAACACAATTTAGGAAAACCTCTTCTTTAAGTGTATTAAAATTTTAAAACTGTAGAAATATTAAATACCGGAGCATACACCAAGCAAAAACAATGTATATCTCATATTTCTGTTTTGCAACCAATACAACTCACCAGCTAATTTTTTTACTTCCAGAATATTTGTCCAGATGTTTAAGTTTCTTTTTATAACCAAATTTAGGTTATGTGTAGATGAAACATCTTGATCTTCAAGAACATTAAAAAGGCGTGTCTTCAAAAACAGCAGATTCTACTGTTTGCCAAAAGTTGCAAACAACATTAAGAAAAACAAAATCTAGTAAGCTGGCTCAAGTAAAGTTGCAAAATAGGCTTATCAGGATGGGTCATGGCTTGTCAGATTCCTGCTCAATTTTAAATTCGTATTTCAACATAGGAAAAACAAAGCAAATGTTCAACCAACTGATTATTAACACGATTTGCTTAAAATTGAAAGGTTTGTTTTTCTGGTTTACTTATCCCCAATCTTATGCAAAGGCAGCACTACAGAAAAGGAATTATATTATTTGCTACCCTAGAACTGTAAGCTATTCTCAATAAATACTAGCTAAATATAATTTGGCTAAATATAATAAATATAATACCTCTTCTATGAGTTTATTAGAATTTTAAAAATATTAGGAATTAAATACCTAAGCATACATTCACATTTCTGTTTTGCACCCAATACAACTCACCAGCTACTATTTTTGGCCAACAAACTTTAAGTAAAAAACATTTATAGTCGACATTTTCATTCATAAACCTATTTATCAAACTTTTTCTGTAGCACTTCTGAACTTTACATTGACTATTACGTTCAGGTTATTAACAAGTATAACAGATTTTATATTTCCAGAGTTGTAAACATCAAGAGAACAAATTTCAAGCAGGATTTGACACATGGTTTAGCCTACAATTTAAAATTATTATCTGGTTATATATGGGGTTTAGCTTTTAAATTTAATTAGCATGGGATTCAGCATGAGCTTTATGATGGAGTTTAGTATTATATTGAATGCACAAATGAAAGAACGAATTTGTCCGGAATACAAAAAAAAACATTGTAATAATAAGTTGGTATTATAACTCGATCAGCCGTGCGGTAATTGCAAACAGAGCCCCATTCTAGAAGGCATTTGGCAAGTAGCATTTAATGTTAACTTAAACGGTGTCGAGCTATAGATAGCATTTGAACTTGGAATTTAGCATCGGGAATTAACTTTGGGATTTAGTATAAGATGAAGCATTGGGATTTAACATTGCGATTTAGAATCGGGATTTAGTATTAGGTTTAACATAGGGTTTGGCAAGGAATTTAGCATAAGATTTAGCATTGGGATTTAGTATTTAGCATTTTGAATAAGCTTAATGGTTTTCATGACATATTTTAAGTCTAACATGTTTGCAGCATAGCTCATGGTATCTTTATGGAAGTTCTCAAATATTACGTAAGAAATAGACCACCACAACATAGGTCAACAATTCCAAATTTAACAGGAACGAACGATATATTTAATACGATTTGAAAATAGCTAAATAATAGCAAAATGTTTTAACACGAAATTCCAGCAATTATTTCTACCAAAATGGTGACAAATGCCAGACAAGTTTTGTAATTCATCATATTAACCTGTGATTTAATCGAAAGATAACCCAAATCCGTTGTAGTTTTTAATTAAAATTCTGCATACCTCTTATGCTAAAACAGAAACACTTGGGCATTTTCCAGACGAAATTTTTGACAGTAGCAAATAATATTTTTGGGTGTGAAATGTAAATTTAAAAGGTTCCACCACGTGTTAGAAAAACATCAACATGGCGTGCGTCAGAATAGAAAATGGTCAACACAAAGTTGTTGACGACCAATCCACTAAACTAAAAGAATAGCTTTACTGAAAGTATACCTTAGCAAATCTTGTTATCAAAGTTGAACTAAGCTTAGAATGAACTGAGACTAAACACTTCTAACTCAAATGACTATAATAACAAAACATATTTAAGATCGGTAGACATCAAAAATATTTGCTAAGACTACTTGTGTAATAATCCAAGGCAACGTTGTTCTCCCAAATGTTCCCAAATCCAATTGTAGCATATATGGCTACGTCAAAATAAATGTTAATATACGTTTGTAAGTGGGTTTGAGTAGACTTTGAGCTTTTGATCGTTTAAAAATATATTGGATTACGCTATAGCATTTTCCTAACGTAAAAGCAAATTTTCAAAGGCATAAAATACATTTGAATTAGTTTCAGTTCTTATTCTTAATCATGAAATCTTATTTTTTTTTAAACTTTACAATGTTGTTTCTTACCCTTTTTCGGAAATTTCTAGAAAAAGTATACCTGATTAATTTAACCATTTGTATAGCTGGCTTTTGTAATTGCTCAGCTATTAAATTGACAAACACTGTCGTAGCCACCCAAATTAATACCATCAAAGCCGTAGAAGGAGTAGAATTTCGAAAACTAAAGACAACAAGCATTGCATTACTAGCTGCCTCATTCTTGCAATTTCTAGAATGCTACCACTTCTCCAGAACTGACCAAATGAACGCCAAAAAACACGTCAAACATTATACTTGGGTGGTTTAGCTTTGTTGTCCTTTCTGGCTTGGCCACTGATGTATATTTATCTCGAAACAAAGGCCGTGTCTTGCAAATGTACATCAAGGGCCTTCTTGATTTTATCAAGAAGAGTTTACACATATTACACTGGTGTCCAATCTCTTGCTCGAATAAAACTTCTTTTATTGAGTTCGCAAAGTTACTTCTGGTTCCATTCCTTTTAGCAAATATTTTTGAGTTTTGGCCATTATTAGTTCTAGTTTTACATTAAAAGCAGCCCTGCAAGCCTTCTCTGATGGGCTACTTCATTTTAAAGAATGTCACTGTACTAAAATCGGTAAAAGCTCTATGCTGGTAACAATATATTTGTGGATTGTAAAGGCAATGGTTTTCATTATAAACATTTAGGTATGGACTGCAGGATTAGTGGGAATTTCACTTGTTTTTGTGGGAGTCCATATTGTAGCAATAATGTTTATCCGAGAGTGCACTCATCTTTCTTTGAAACGATTTTATAAATCGTTATCGATTAACTGATGAAGAGGAGGAGGCTCTATGCAAAGGTCTCAATTTTTGTTATGGTTTGAAAAAAGAAGAATTTGCAGTGACGGATACAATCATCGCCGTTGAAAATGCCTTGAATATGAATGATACTTATAGCCAACCTTTGTCACAAGAAACTAAAATGAAAGTAAGAGAAAAAGTAAAGCACAACATTATACGTCATCAACGTTTACATCAAAATATCAACAAGAAAACTACAAGATACAGAAAAATCATCTCTGAAATGAAAAAACACAAAGATATTTATATTTTGAAGGCGGACAAGGGCAACTCAACAGTCATCATGAATAAATCAGAATACGAAGCAAAAATGAATGAACATCTTGAGAATGGACCGTACCGACAACTTGACAAAAATCCGACCGATATTTACAGGAAAAAGGTTTTCAAATATTGCGATACTCTTTCCAAAGAAGATAAAATTACGAAGCAAACTTTTAAATCTATAGCAAGTAACAATGCTAGAACTCCAATTTTATACGGAGCTCCAAAAATTCACAAACAAGATGTACCTCTACGACCGATTGTATCATCCTACAGCTCTCCCACACAAAAGCTTAGCAAGTTCCTCCATGGAATATTAAAACCAATCGTCGGAAATAATTTTTCAGTACGAAACAGTGGAGAATTCGTTGACAAACTACGAAAAAAAGACATCAAATCGGGTGAAATCTTAATATCATATGACGCAAAAAGTTTATTTACTAGTATTCCCATAAATAAACTACTGCAGTACACTCGAGACCTTTTGGAAAAAGACAACTCACTGGGACGAAGAACAAAATTATCAATTAACGACATCATCAGTGGAATGGAAATATGC
This sequence comes from Entomobrya nivalis, assembly GCA_034695485.1. NCBI lineage: Eukaryota > Metazoa > Arthropoda > Collembola > Entomobryomorpha > Entomobryidae > Entomobrya > Entomobrya nivalis. The sequence continues at coordinate 21,290 of JAQFZH010001402.1, forward strand.
CTACGAAGTACTTACTTCCAATTTCGGAATAGTTACTACGAACAGGAGGATGGGATGGCCATGGGATGTCCACTCTCAACAATTGGTGCTGATATTTTTATGGAACGTTTAGAAGAAGAGCTTATTAAAAGCAACAACACCATCAAATTTTATTCAAGATATGTCGATGACATCTTCATGATCATTAGAGGAAGACAAATAAAGAAAGTACTACATCTATTGAATTCTTTTGATCCAAATGTTCAATTCACATACGAAAAAGAAAACAATCAAACT
>JAQFZH010001403.1:0-21565 GCA_034695485.1 Entomobrya nivalis
AAAAAGATAGTGACTCTGATATCTTTTATGAAAACAATCTTCAAATTGAAAAAAATATATAATGAGCGTCCCCCAAGTCTACCAATTCCATTTCTCAATCACAAAAAAATATTTTTTAACTTTTAATTTCACCCAATTAATCATCCTAGATCATCATCATCAGATATACATGTGTATTTATTATCATGTACAATTAATTACTTTACTTTACGTGCGCTAATACTTATGCGTAGATTCTTACATTGCATGTCCACTCTACTTAGTCTTCTTAATCACAGCTTTTACATTATAAACATGATGTGCTAATTAATTAGTACAGTTTATTGACATCTCCAAAAGATATTACGACGACCTGTCATCATGTAGGTTAACTTGGTGAAGCAACCTGCTGAAGACATATGAGTCATCTCACCTCCAAAGCATGCAACTCAAATAGTAAAATTATACATTAGCAAGTCAAAATCTCTTAAGTAAACCTAATTATCATAATTTTCCTTGTTCCTCTCTTCTCTCTCTGCTTGTCAACATCTTCCAGCAAAACCAACCCATATAGCCCATGTACCTGTACCACCTACACATCGACATCGTCTCATTAACTTACCTGTAATCATTAGTACGACTTGTCTACACACCTCCTCCATCCTCTGTAAAATCACGTCTCATCCCACCATGCGTACCAAACGTACATGCAAAAACCTATTAATATCTCATCTCAATCTCAGCACAAGAGGAAAATATTGAACAGTCACATTTACATTGCGTCTTCACCGATATGATATGACCATACATTAAACCTCGTTTTAATTTCATTCTTGTTTACGTTATTCCCCCTACCCGCATGCTTGCATTTAGAAAAAAAAATCTACACAAAAACATGAGCTTGTTAAGTTAACATGTTCCAATGTTCTCCTCGGTGTCACCTCACTCACTATTCACCATTCACCATCATCATCACCGGCCATTTATTCATGTGCTTTGTAATGAGATGAAAGGGTTAAATATAATATAATATGCCATGCCATTCCATATTGCGTCTCTCTCGTTTTCGTCTCGTCGAAGATCATATATGTTTTTGTGTGAAGCTTGAACAGGTAATTTATTTGTGTGATCTGAAAATATATATCTGTGAAATGTGCTTATTTACTCACTGATAAAAAACGTGGCTATGCTGCCGCTTGCGATAACATGAGTTTATGTGTTTGCTGTGCGCATTTGGAAATTGATTACGATTTTTACCTGACTTGACTTGCCTGTGTATATTATTTTGCAGTGTTGATGTGATGACTTATCGTCCAGTAATTTCAATAGATATGTTGGGAAAAAAAGAGAAATGGAGCCCGTCGGAGTATATAGTCATCATCATGCATGCTTTTAATTCTCGATAAGCTATGGAACTGGAAGGAAAGGTATAACTTGCTACGTAATTAAATTACGGTGATTCCTGTTGGATTTTAAATTACATAAAAGTTAACATTTTCTTAGTAGTTTAGTTTGAATGAATGTTTTGTCAATTAAATTAAGAAGTATTAGAAATGAATTGTTGGAAAGATTTTGTGGCCAAATTATGCCAACGAGTTTTATGGTGTTGAGTAGCAAGGAATATTTTAAAAAATTGTGTGCAAAAATATTCCAGTGATTTTCCAATTGACAGACAACAATATTATTATACGCAGTTGTAGTGTGCTTCCTGGAAAAAATATTAAACAGGTCAGTTTGACAAGTAATTAAGTAATTTTTTTTACTAATCTCATGTCACGCAATTTTTTTTTTCAATAAAAATTAGTAAAAATTGTTTGTTGCTCGTTCGATTCACATCACACCTCTTTATATAGTAAACATGGTTAGGTGTGTAGTGTGCATATTATTACCACCCCATCATTTGTAAGTTATGTCGCATTTTTTGGCATAATTTTTAATCCCTTTTCAATGTCGACTACTGACTGGCTGCTCCTCATGCCGCCGTAGTATTCTGAAGTCAACAATGACAACTGAACTGACTCACTTTTTACTCATTGACTCATTACATGCTTGCCAAAAAATTCCGATCATAGTAGCATCAGCATAGCATCAAGTCCCCTTTTACATTTCCACTCAAACTGGATCTTTCAATACTCAATACCGAGAGTAGGGTAATAAAATAGCAGTAAAATTTTCACAATTTTTTTTACCCATATGAATTGTTGTTGTCGACTTTTATTGTTTTGTGAGTCATCGGGTTAACTGTCAACGTCAACATTTTTACAGCCCGTTGTTCATAATTTTCATGTTCATGCATAACATGTGGATGATGTATCTAGAGTTTATAGTATTCTCCATGTAGTTTGCTAACCATGTCCGGAAGTATGCCCATGTAATAATCTTTCAACTAAGCTTTGTAACAATAGAACAAGATTAAACCGCGTAAACAAGACCACATAACAGACCTGACCAGACAGTGCAAATAATACAAACACTGCAAAAGTCAAGTCGTAGTGTAGTCAAGTTGTCCTACCGTCATCTTCAGTCAGCTTCATACCTGTCAAAAAAAAAAAGGTTTCACGCATAAAAGGGTTACTGCATTGTTTACTGGTTACTTCTAGAGAACCAGTTGTGTGTGTCTGCGCTGGCGCTGGTAGAAATGGGCGTTCATTTTGGCAAGTGTCTCAAAAAATACAATTCCTTCCGTGCATCTTATTTCCTCTGTACTCTAACTAGCAATAAAGGATATCCATAAAGCTGAATCTAAATTAAACCATACATACATAACCAACTACCCATCATTTGTTTGTACATCAAAAACAAAAAGCAAGGAAGGATTAACGAACTTGCACTAAAAAAAACGACAAAGAAATGCCCCAAAGCATTTTGTAGGTATTACACAATGGAAATATGACAAGCTTGACTCTTTTGCTCTTGTTTGCGCAAACCCATCTTTATTAGCAAAAAATATACCTCACACGATTCTCATGTAACTCATTCACCAAAAAATCTTGTTATTAGACAATTTACATTTCTACCACAATACTGACCTTGAACACTGCATAAAAAGTAGCCCAGTAAAATAGCAGCATGAAAATAATGAATAGAATGGTATACAAAGTAACGTTTGACTTTACTGAATACCTTCACATTGCACCGCAACGCAAACCCAACGCACCTGTTCTCTTATGAGTAACGTATGAATTTTTCCCATGATGAAACTCATGCTAAACTTGCTTATTAGCCAAAACCCAGGTGTGCACTGTGCACTCCTTGACATAACCTAACTGACCATTTCTCTTTTTATTTCTTTTAGTCATCTTCCAGCGTTCAACCGAAAACCAAACCAATCAACAAGTGTTGCTCTGCCTGCTCGCGTGCCCAAAATATCATGGGAATTTTATCCTCGTCATCCCGAAATATTCTCATCATGTCAAAACCCATCCTAATTTTCCTCCTCTTATTCTCCCCCATTTTTGGGGAGGACCCCCTCTGTGAACCTGACACCACCGACTCCACCGGTCATCATCTCGGCTGCTCTTGCTTCCCTTACGTAGACCTCGACTTTATCCTCAAAGCAGATTGTAGCAAACAATGGATTGGCTATAATAACACCCTCGTACCCCCACAACTAAACATATCCCGTCACGTGAGAATCCTTGACCTCTCCCATAATCAATTGACCACCCTAAACTCTTCCACATTTGGGGACTGTGAAGCCCTCCAAATTCTAAAAGTGAGTGACAACCTCCTCCAATCCTACTTGGGTGTCAGTTGTAGCCGTTTAATGAAACTGGACTTGAGTCACAATCGACTAAAAAATTTATCTACGGACGCCCTGTCACTAACACCCCGCCTTGTAGAGCTGGACCTTAGCTTCAACGATTTACTATTTTTGGACCCCAACTGCTTCGGTCAACTTAAAAATCTGAGGACCCTTAAACTCGGTTCAAATCAACTTGGAATGGAGCTATTTTACTCGGAAGAGTATATCCTCAGATTAAACAACTTGGAAAGTCTCGAAGAATTAGACTTGAGTAATTCCAGTCTACCCGATTTTCCACTGTACCTAATTAATGGAACGACTCACCTGAAAAAATTAAGTTTACGGGATAACCTTATCCAGTTTATTGAAAGTGGGGTATTTGAGCAGTTGGGGGAGTTGACAGCATTGGATTTAAGTGGCAATTTATTTAATGAAATTGAGCCCAGTCAGTTTTATGGCTTATCTAGCCTCCGCGTTCTGTTGTTGGATAAGATGACACACTTGACAGCAATCAGAGAACATGTAAGTTATAAAGAACAACTAAAAAATCTGCTTATCATTTTGATAAGCTATTTTGAATTTGCTTTATAATTTTTCTAGGCATTTTCCGGTTTAACCCGCCTCCGAGAGCTTTCCTGTCAAATGAACTATTACCTTACGATCATCGACTCCCTTGCATTTCGAGGCGACCCCAGTCCCGAATTTTCCCCCGACGGTGAAGAGTCTGCCCACTTACTCGACTCCCACCCAAAAGTGGTCCGTTTAGGGGACAACGACCTGCACTCCATCGACTATCCCCTTCTCCAATGGCAATCTTTGGATATTTTGGAGCTTCACAGGAACTCTTTCATTTGCGACTGTAATTTACAGTGGGTCTCTGATTTCTACAGACATCGACCTCACGAAGCTGCTATCCTCAATGACAGCTACTTTGTTTGCTACGAACCCCACATCTTTGCTGGTGTCCCAGTGGTCGCCGTAAATCCCGAAGAAATGCTTTGCTTCTCCCCAGCAGCTACTGTGGCGGGTACAATTGGAATAGTAATTTTTGGAGTCATCCTTTTCTCATTTTGCACTGTCTTAATTTTAAATCAAATGGGTATGCTACCGGATTGGGTAAGACAGTACAATATTTTTGGAAGTGGAAGTAATTTACCGGCTTACATGAGGGTTCATCCTAGACCGAGTACTAAGGCGAGAAGGATGGTGGAAAGGGTTCAGGTTATTCCGGATGTGCATTGTTACTCTTCGACTACAACAAGTAATAATAATAATGGCGGGGGAGGAGGAGGCTTGGGTGAGAAAGGGTTAATGGCACAGGGTGGAGCAGGGGAACCTGTGGTTGATGAGTTGGAATGGGATAACGCGGACATTGGACGAAATTAAATAAACTGATTTAAATGTAATTTATTTAATGTTTTGTGTTCATTTTTAATATTAATTTTATGACCTTTTATCCCTCATCAAAGAGGATGGTGTTTTTTTTTGAACAAGTGCCAGTTTAATATTTAATTAGTTAATCATTTTATTTGCTTCTTTTCTTTGTACTACTTAATTTTTCGTTGATTACCTTCTGATTAAGTCATTTTATTTTTTAATATCCATATTATTCTACTTAAATAGTCAATATATTGCTTTAAATTAGGTAAGTATTGTCTAATTAACTCTAATTTGTACATACATTTAACCTAATCTACTCTTTACAACGAGTCAACAAGACAATCGAAAGAAATGAATTGACAATTCAATGCCAATCAACCAGTACTTAAACCTTGTGTATTACCATTTAATAAAGTCATTTAGTTAGCAAAGTACATACTTTACTTGAGTTAATATTACAATTAGTAAGTCATTAAAAGAGAATTAGCTTTGTGTGCCGTGGTGTGTGGTGGTATTGTATGAGCTATAAAAAATAATAATATGCGTTTATTCTTGTGATTTTAAAAAGCAATTAGCTTTACAGTTTATACTACATTTACAATCCAATTTTAATTTACAACGTTATTTTGATATCAATATAGTTTATTTTAATTGCATAAAATATATTTATGTAATTTACTGTAAAAAATCCAATAAAAATATAAAATAACTTAACTTATGAATTGCAGATTGCAGAAATATATTTAATTCACTATTTACTAATCACAATTTACTATAAGATTAACTTGACATAAACTCATACAACAACCAGATAAAATATGGGGATTTCAGATGATGACTGATTGATAAGCGTCTCATTCTCTTCTCATACATTTTACTTTTCAGCATGCTCACCTCACACTAGCCTTATCACACAATATCGCAGCGATCACAGTTCCACAAATTTGAACATATCTTATCCTGAAAAAAATCCAACAGAATTTAAAATTCATTAGCAAATCTTTAATTATTTAGCCTTTATCATCAAAAGCAATTAAACACCAACAAGAAAAGTCCAAAAAATAGCCGCCCAACGCCGGGCTCGAACCGGCGACCCCGAGATTAAGAGTCTCGTGCTCTACCGACTGAGCTAGCCGGGCTTTGATGGAGGCATGACCCACTTTGTACATTTAAGTTTTTCGCCTCCAGAATTGTTGCCTCCAAAAACCACTGAACTGTGCAGTAAACCAATTTTACTAAAAAAAACTACATTGCCACATTTGTATTGGAATTTGGGATTCTTTTGTCCACGAAAAAGTACAACAAAAAAAGGTCAGACTTTCAACTCAAGTTTTTTTGGAGTAGCATAATAAATGGATAATGAAAAAAGGAACCGGTCCCCTACTGTCCCCTTCTCAAAAAAACATACTTACCAGATGCCATCCATCCTTTTCTACTTAAAAATCATTTACTTGTACATTGCACATGCTTTACAAAAGCTATCCACCAGTTTTCTTGAGTGAACTGAATTAACATAAATTTGGGGCAACTTGAGAATCTGCGTGGTCACTCCTCTGAAACCAACTTCCTCCTTTGTCAAAAATGTTGCATAACATGGAATACTATGTATTTCTTTCTATCGTATCGTGAAGCACGTAACATCACGACTCACGAACGACACTAACGACCAACAACCCCAACTTTGCAAATACATCAAAGAAGAATTTTTTTTCTTGACAAAGTTACAATACAAAAGAAAAAACCTATAATCAATCACGATCATATATAAAGCCATAAGTCACACGAACAGTGCTTCAAATGCCAAACGAAAAGGGTTAAAACAGTGTACATTGCACCAAGTAGCACACATTTTGATCTATGGAGAAAGATAATAAAAATATTATTCCGTTTTCCGGTTTGTCGGTTTTGTCGTCGTTCGGTCATGCATGTCTGGACACAATACATAAAAACGACATGCATAACATTATAAGGCAATGGGCAATGCAATACAGGTCAACATCCTTTTTTCAGCGAAAGGTGCGATAAGCAAATAAAGCTCACTAACAAAACACAAGCTACAAAAAAAACCAAGTCAAAGCCATCATGCAAAAAAGTGCCTATTTCTTCACTTCATTTTTTTTTCATATAATTTTGTCATGCAATCAAACTTGGTGTAATTTACAAGCTTAAATATATATAAAACAAAAGAGAATTTCTCAAGAAAATATTATTCTTCCAAATTTTTATGACGATTCTGCTTAATTGCTCAACACTGGGTAGTTGTAGAGAGTTACTGTTGATTGCGGGGGTGTACCCATCAATAAAAAGTTTTCCAATTATTTTTTCTCTTCAAATGTACCAGAGATGTAGACCAACTGGTACTACTCCGCACTTGGTACCCTTCAATAATATTTATGATATAGTGACATTCTTTCAGCAAATTAGCAAAAATTGTATAGTTGATAGTAAAAAATTAAACAATTTTTTTGCCATGTCTTCGCTGCCGGAAGTAGAGCAAGCACCCATGTCACGTCAAGTCAAAGAGTAAAGCTGTGATGAGACGGAAGGAAAACAAAAGAAAGTGAAGCATATCAGACGAAAGCCGCAGTCAAGTCAAGTCACATCGTTCAGTATGTAAACTAGCTTATTTCTGTGTAACCTCAGATATATTTTTTTTCTTTGCTGTGTTGGTATTTTGACCAATGGTCACCAGTATACCAAAAATAGTACAGTGAGCAAACATTGATATGGAAATTCTCTAACTACCAATTATACACAGAAAATAAATTCAAAAATTTATATTAAAATTAAATTATTACTTGTATTTTTTTCTGTAAAATATTTTTGATTTTCAAAATTTACGGTACGACGAGTGCGTGGGTGTTGTGTGTGTTAGTTCCAATCATCAAAATGTTTGGCTCTGACCACTATTTTATATTATGATTGAGTTGTTACACAATGTTGAATTCATTAACAAAATTATCTGATCGAAAGGAATCCCCATTAGTTGATCATGGACGGCCATGGACCAAATTATATGCAACCTATTCCATGTAAAAATAAGGAGGTCTACTCGGAACTCAATACTTTGATTTATGAGGTAAGCAATTTAAATCTTTAAACCATTTTATAATATTTAAAACTTAAATTGTTATTTTTCACTTGGAAGTATTTGGAAGTGAACGGCTTGGAAAAATCTTTATCCACCTTCACAAAAGAATGTCTTTTGAAAAACCTGCCATGCCCCCGCCTCCAAGCCTCCTGTCCCGGAGGTCCCGTGAAAGCCGCTTTTACCCACTACGACGGAGACTACCTCCTTAAAAGCTTTGATGAAGGGGACCTTGAAACATTTCTCAAGATTTGGAAGCAATTTCAAAATCATATCCAGGTGACCTCCGAAGACATGAAGAAATTGGAAGTGTATATCCGCGTCCACTTTGCAATCTATCCGAAAGCTCATCACCAGTCAGAATCTAAGCAAAACCATTCGATGCAGCTACTCAAGACATTTTTTGAGGATAACTCTGCAAGTCTCTCCAGTGATGCCACGATTCTTCCCTTGTTCGCTTTGCCATTCGTCGCAGATCCAAGACCCCATCCAGTTTTCAAGGACCTCTTTCACGACAATTGGACATCCAAGCTAAGAGCCCAGCTGGAGACAACAGTCAACAAATATTTTGAACTTCTCCAGGAAAATATCCAGAATCATTGTAAGCTTGCCAGTATTGTGGCGAAGGGCAAGAAGGCGGCAGCGGACCAGTTGGTGGCCGCTCATCATGCAGCTTTGAACCAGGAAGTGAACCAGCCCAGACAGCTCTCTGCTAATAGCAATGCTAATCCCCATCATACCAAGTCCACTGTCACCAGAAGACCTTCATACACCAAGTCCATTACAACGGCAACCTCAACCTCTTCCAATTCCGGTTTACAAACAACTTTTATGGCAGCCAGGCACAATAGTACAGTGGCCACCTCTGTCAGTGAAATAGGATTTACACAGCAAGTCGGAACTAATGCTATGGGAGGAGAACAAGAGATGCAGATACCACAGTCCATTTGGAAAGTGACAGAAGCCGCGATTCTTTACCATCAAGAACGATTTTTCCAGTTGTTAGCGATTCACAGGAAAGGAAAGGAGGTACTCAGAGGAGTTCGAGAAAACTACTCCAAGTTATTGAGTAAGTCTCCTCAAAAAAACCATGTGCAAAATATATCGGATTTCTTATTTATTAATTAAATACCCTTCTTCTTTATTTTTCCAGAGGTTTCCTCCATTTTAATCACGGCCTTGGAACGTTCCCTCGCCTCCGGTGCAGCCATTGCAGGTCCCTCCTCCTCCCAACATCACCAACAGCCATCCTCAAATCTTGACCTGGTACTCCACCAGTGCCTCCTGATCTACCCCGAAATCTTCACAAATCCCTCCTCTACCAACCTATCCCCCACTAAACAGTTAACACCAGCACCATCCAAACCAGACCTAGCTCACTTCAAACAACTTGCCGCAGCCACAAGCAACTCAGTAACTTCCGTCCCCTCCAAAACCGCTGTAGCACAAAACTCAATCCCAGACACAGCCGACGTCTCCCTCCTCTTCCTTGGCCTTCCCGACATATCCCTTGACACCCTCAACTACACCAAAATCAAGGAAAACCTAATTTCTGAAAATCTTCCTTGTACTGAAGGCCTGTGTCTCCTACAATCTCTTCGCTGGCTAATCACAAAAACTCCCGCAAGTCTCCGCACTTTAGTAATGGATAGCTTTATACAAAACGATCTACTTGGGTTGAGCGAAGAGCCGGAAGTATCTGAAAAGTTGTTTGCCTGTCTGTTATCCCCTTCACCAACATACAAAAAGGAGTCTGTAGCCCGTCTAGTAAATTCTTTCGCCTCCACGTGCATAGGTCGCACTTATCTCACAACCACCAATTTTATGATCTCCACTCTGGTCGCTAGTCTCGCCACTTATAAGACTCAAGAGGAATCCTTCATTTGCCATATGGTGATCGCCACCCTCCAAAAACTTAGTCTTCGCCGTGATATGCGTCGATTCATGATCGATCATCAAGTAATTCCCTGGCTAGTGAGCCACATAAAAACGGAACTGGAACGTGATCTGATTCGTTCGGAAGTAAATCAAGTTATTCACACCAAGTCGAAGGACTCCAATACCACTAACAACAACAATGGCAACAATTCAAACGTTCAGGAAACCAGTTATGGGGATACCTGCTTCAACACGTACCTCATGGAATACGCATGGGCCCTTTTAATGAACTTGTGCCTGCATCCGGAGTCTATCAAGAGTGCGCTCACAGTTGACTTTGAATTTTTACACTGTATAGTAACAATGCTGACTTCCAAGGCATCTTTTGAGTATACACCTTACGTACTTAGCACACTATTTAGCTTACTTCGGAATCCGGAACTATTCGATAAAGCTAGAACAATGGAGCTGGACAAGAAACTGAAACCTGTTATACACCACCAACCTCCTGATATTCAAAGGCACTTGAAGCACCTGATAACTCAGCTGTACGAAACTGAGAATGTGGACAGGTTGACAGCATCCGGTGAAACGGATTACGACGATACCGATAATCCTGATCCGGAGAAAATGGAGCCGGAGTTGGAGTTACAGGAAAGTTGGATGGTGAATGGGGGAGGGCAAACGGAGGGATTACTGACAGGGGATGACCTGCTTATCAGGGAGTACATTCTTCCAAGGGAAATGCCCCTGATGACCTACACTCCGCCTACAAAACAGCAGCTACAACAACAGCAACAGGGCTCCAATCCCCCTACTAGTGCAGGAGGTGGTGCTGTGGTTTGTGGCAATGCCACTACTACCCAAACAACTACCACTCAAAATCAATCGATGGAAAGCTACAATAGCGATAGTGAAAAGAGTAACAGCGAAAGTCCACCTTCAAAGTAAATGTTTTCCCTAAGTTTACTCATCTTGCAATTTTTCTACCTAGGTTTTCCTAACTAATTTTTGATCCCTTTTCCTCCAGCCCACAACCTGGTTTAATCCTTCGGCCCACTACGCCAACACATTTTACAACTGCTTCGGATAGTACGGCAATTGGCAAGTTTAGTTTGCACGAGAGCTCAATGGTTTCATTTAAAAATTCTACTTTTCTCAATAACAACGAAGCTAATAATTTTGACTTGAAATAGTAAATATATATGGAAAATCCATAAATATATAAAAATACTCAACTAAATTGTCCAATAAATTAACACTTTCCTTCCAAAAAAACATTAAATTATTACAGAGACTGTTAAATGAATAAGTATCATGTTGACTGATTAAATAAAAGAATGTGAGCAGAGCAGCATACAGACACACAGAATGTGATAAAAAATATTTTGGATTATTTCATTTTAATCAAAACTGATTTTTAAACACGAATTGCATTTTACTTTCATTCCGCAGTAGGACATAAATTGCTATTTCTATTATTTCACAACGAACTGTTAAAGGCAAATATTGCATATGGATGTGTGAATATTGCACATGTTTCTCGGTTTAACAGAGATATAAATAATTTAAGATCTTAAATAAGTTAAGTTACATAAATAAACTTAAAATATATAATTGTTACACGAATAAATTTCGTTGCGCTTTGCGCTACTTCTTCGTATTTTCTAAACTAAAACTGACAACTAACATAAAATACACAACTTAACTAAATTACACAATAACTTGATAATATATTAACTTAACTTAATTGAGCTCAACTAAATAAAACAAACCGAAACGTGAATTTGCGAGAATTAAAATACCTATGTATGTACCTAACTAAAACTGACCAACAATTCCAAAATCATGATAAATATTCATAACAATTGTGTTTAGTTTGGTTACAATTTCAACTTATCTAATCCCTCTACTTAGCTCAATAACAATTAAAAATTAAACTATTTTGCGGAAGGATGCTTTTTCTCATTTGCTGTTTACATTTAATGATGATTTTAATAAGCAGTGACCAAACTATATTTAAGTAGCTATTTTAGCGAAAATATATATTACATCTATTCAACAATTCTACTCTCTTAGGCTCTGAATTTCTGTTTATTGCATTTTTGCAACTTATTTCATATTTTATGCTAATACATGATTTTGTTCATTATTGCCATTCTTTCAGCAACCAAGCAGGCAGTCAGTATTACAAATACATAATATATTATGGTTCTCTGAGGTAAGAAATTTTTAATACGCATTTCAAACATTAAGCTAAGCTACGCATAGGCCAGGCTACTAGGCTAGTTTTCAAGAAGACAGTGAACAGTTTCATCTAGAACGATTCCTTCCCCCCTTGTTCAAAAATTGTAACAAACTATAACTGTTAATTTATTTTCCACTCTAATTTGTTGATAGTGTTCCATTAATCCAAAACTATCTACCTATTATTATCCGTCCAAAAACGTACCAATTAGAAATTAAAACGATTATATATCTTTGTTCAATAGTTATTTCATTTAACAAACTACTATCAATAGTTAACCTTTCGTAATAAGGCTAGTCCGAGTAAGCTTCCAGAGACATCAAGAGACAAAGACAGTTTATTACATGCGATGATGATAAATACTTTTTTTTATTATAGACTAATGACTAATATACAATTAAGTTTCAACAAAACTGCGGCGGAATCGTTAACTGTGCTAAAATTGTATTGCTGTGCCCTAAATCTCATAAAAATTCTCCAATAGTATAGTATTCCAATTCCAATCTGACTAAATCTAGTAAGCTGTTCCTTTCATAAACGTTTTATGTATTGCTAAATTACAAAAGCTATGTATTATCATATTAAATTGTAAGATTCGCTTTTTAATTTTAAGAACTGCGTCACTGCGTGCGTTTCATCAGCGTCCATCAATAAAATTATTTATAAACATTCTGTATCATACTAATTGCTGTGTTTAGTTTAACATTTTCATTTGCTCGTAACTCCGAAAATCAAGCTTTTTCAACTACATAATTTAGATTTTTTAGTTTTCCTAACCAACTTGCACCATGTTTGAAGTAGTAAGTAGTGACGTACTGACTAAATATTAAAATCTTGACATTACAGCTTAATAAACAGTTTCAAATAAAACCCTGAACTAAAATTTCTGCTACTTTGCTACCACTCCCATTCAGCATTTTGCATTGACATGAATTCTTCTTTGGCTTTGTTGATAACTCAACTAAAAACTCGTTTGTTTTCTTTACTCACAAATAAACTGTCTTTTTGTTAAACTTACAAATTGTACCACGATAATTACAAATTCAATGTTACGTAAATAGTTATAAAAAGAGGGAGAGAGTACTGAATTGACTGACTAGACTCAGAAAGTATTGTGAAATTCCAATAGGAAAACCCAAACATAAGAAAAATGTGAGTTTACTGTGTGTATCGTATCATGTGCTTAATTTTTCCCTCAAATTAACTCCACATTTAACTTTTAAATTACTTTGGTGGTGTATAAACGTGTGACGTGACGTGATGACCAGAAGATATATACCCTGAATTGAATATATTTTAGGGAAAGTCAAGCTAGTTTTTTACAACAATACAACATGCTTTCACCCAAACAATACCGATAATAGTTAATTGTTCAATATACAAAAATCGTTAATAGTCTCGATAAAACCTAAAAATAAAGGATATAACAGTATTCCCCAATACCTAACATCTCTAAAAACCAACATTGGTTAAATTGGGGCAATTTGAGACTACCATACATACTGCTACTAACCTAACTCTAACCTCTATACAAAATCCAAATAAACTGATCTGACTTTTATAAAGAGTTATTTAGTTTACTTACAAAAATTATATAACATTTATCTACTTCAACTAATTAATTTACAACATTTAGTTATATAATTAGTCTACAGTCTATTCTAATTTCCTTAGTTAGTTTTTATTTCGATGCTGACGACTGGCACAAACTTCCAAAGGACACGTTTCCATTCAGCACATTATTCAACGTGGCAGATGAAGACGAAGCGGCGGCTGACGATGCCACTGAAGAAGAAGATGTGGACTCTCCACCTAGTAAACCTCCTCCTCTACTATTCTCATTCCCACTACCACCTCCACCCTCAACATTACTACCACTTTTACTGATATTCCCCTCATCATCTGTTGGATTCCATTTGCTACTGTCGTTAATGCACTTTAGGATGAAAACTGGTGTCAAGTTGCTAGCAATCCAGTCCGCACTTTTAAAACAAAGCATACAAACAAATTACAAAAAGTTCTTCTTTAAAAAATATACATTACAAAAAATTGTATATATGTACCTTTCATCCGCTAAAGAAATAACCTCTTTCACAGCACAACACAAACAAGGCCCCCATCTCGGCACTTGTCTGTGCTCATCCATGATCTCCTCTAAATCACAACCTGGTAAGGAAAACTTGGACCAGTGATGGATAATAATGGTGAGAAATCGACAAGCCTATCACCCAATTTACAAAACATAATTAAAAAACTCAACTCAATACGCCCAAACCAAAATATCTAGCAATGCATAATTACTCATGTTTTCTTACCTGTTCAACACTCGGCTTCTTCGTATAATCTATACTCGCCAAATACTTATTAATCGCATCCATAGACCCTCCTTTACTTCCAGCGGCAGCAGCGAGATTATGTTGAAGTGCTTGCTCATGATTCTCAGCCATCGTTTCTAGCATGGAAGCTGCCTCAAAGTTTTCTGCCCTCACACACTGTCAAGCCCAACAAAATCAATTAACATCCAATTCAATTCCTTATTTTATCATCGTCATCATTTTTAAAGGCATTTTTACATTTTGAATCATCTTTGCCGCATCATAGTTCCTCCTGAACGCCTTAATCACCCATTCCAACAAATCCTGTCCCACTTCCTGTACAGGCGGCGCTATTTTGTGAGTGCTCATCACCGAATTCTCCGTTTCCCAACTATGCTGCTTAGGCAGACCCGGTATTTCCCTCAACTTAAAGTAGATATTAGACGGCTGCCTAACCTTCACAACCCTTTTCTTCGTTCTAATCATCATAACCGCTTGATCCTCTTCACTCTCCATTTTCCCCAACTGTCCACAAGAATTAAACCCACATCCAAACAAACTCCCACTCTCCTTCTCCACCACAAAAGTACAGTCTCCCGCACAGCAAACATCCGAAGCAATAATTATCTTATCATCTGCATTATAAATAAGCTCAAGGCTTTTGCTGTCATCATCCGGCCGGACCAACTGTCCACTTTTTCCCACGCCCCAAGTATACACATAGCCTAGGGATGACATGACAGCGAAATGGGTTGAGGAACAGTTCACCTTTGCGATGTCACCAGCCATGTGACTTGTGTCAATCATCGCAGGCTCCATGTAGTCCCTTTCTTCTTCTTTCTCATCGTCCAATGATGCATTTCCTGCTTTCTTTTCCTTCTCTTTACGACGGCTACTACTCAAAAGCGACTTCAACGAAGCGGGATTCAGGCCACAGTAGAACAAACGATTTTTTGTTGACACCATCACCTACAAATGAAAATAAATAAAAAATGTTTCACAATAAGTCATTTTCCGTTTCATTTTACATCTCATCTTATCTTTAAAAACTATTATTCTCTTGTCTGGGGGGTGAAATGACTAGTTCCCATTTAAATTAGAGAACCAGCTTTGGAATCCCCACTTTACTTTAGCATCGGATTTTACAAGAGCACATTATCAAAACATGCCCTTTTAAAATCTATTTTTTAAATAGTTCCAATGCCACAATTAAAACTTCCTCATTCGTCATAATCATCATAAAAAACTCCAGAACTTTCCATTCATCCCTTTTTACCTCAACCGTAATCCCTTTTAAAATGCTCATCTCATAAATAAATTCCATGCTGTGCTAAACTAAACTCCTTTCCACCTAAAAGAACCGGACCAATTATACAAGTTTAACGCATTCCAAACTTTTTACTAAAGTTTTTACCAGTCTCCCTTGTGTCCAGTTTTATACCACAATACATAAACTGGAAATTGCGTGACAAGCAGTCACCTTTATAGCTCCCATACACACTTCATTTCCGGCTTCCGTCGTTTTATTTCAAGACAACTTTACACAAATCAAAAACCAACTACAATCACAGCATAACCAAACCCAAGGAACAAACCAAGCATGCAGAGAGACTGCAATGGAAGCTTATCTACACCCGACAAGAATTCCCTTTTTACAAAACAAGCAAGGCAGCTTATGCATATATTTTTCTGCGTGACAAACCACTATACAATATACTATAAACCATCGCATCGTCACTTCTACCACTGCGCTATAGCGCACACGTTAAATATACTGATATAGAACCCACCTATAACATTAATACTTTGTATTAAATTCTTTGACCCCAATGTCCCTTCCTCCTCACCGTCCTCGATGACCAATCGGTTGGTGGACTGGACTACAACTACACCACTTTTTCTTAATCTTTTCCATGTTTACAATCCCTTCACTTTCTCCACATATGTCGCATGGTCATATGAACATATAAATTGTTCACCTATTCATATTTTCAAAGCATGTATGTATATTATATATTCCAGAGATTACCACACTCTAACATCGTCAACCTAATCAGAACCCCAGATCTTAAACAATCCAAAAAATAATAATAATCCCATTCCATTTTTTCCTCCGCCAACAATACCGTTAATGTACTCCTCTCCACCCCTCCCCCTTCACAAACACAGTATTGCATGCAAACCAAACACGATACTCTTTTTGAAAGAAAAGTCTGCATACTTATTTTGCAAACATAGCCACAACACAGCTACCGACACCCGAGACCGACCCAACAAACAAAGCCCAACAATTTACGTTTTTTACATACTTTCCTTCCTTTCTCGCATGCAAGCAAACTAAACAAACAAAGTCAACTCAAAGTAAATCACTGCTACCGACTTTTTTAAATATACAAAACCCAACCATAATGATACATGAATAGGTAATGTATATACATATTTTTTATGCCTGCATTTCCAACCCAGCAAAATAAAACCTGACCAAATCAAATATCAACTCCAAATCACACAAATCCCAGAGCCCGATTCAGTGTTGGTGAACGGTGATCCATTTTTTCCACCTTCATTATCATACCAAGAAAACAATAGAGACACAGACACACATATCATATCGAATATCATCACCTACTAAAAACTCATTTGCACTTTTTTCTCCATAATCATCACATATCAAACACACATAACCCTTTCTTTAACAAAAATCACAGCCCATATACTTCTTCCATACAATTATTTTTCTCACACTATTTGCCTCATACATACACCACATACATTCCTCAAAAAACAAAGTCAAGTTTGCTGATTTGATACAAATACCAAAACTCAATCAAACAAATCAAATAAATATAACACCTTATTAAACCAGCCCTACAGAAATAAGATACTAATCATATTTACAATCCCGTCTATGTCTAGTCGTCCTTTATATTAACTGTGTTGACAAATTACAATAAAATAAACAAAAAAACGAGCTCCTTATTTTCTAGACAAACAATGTAAAAACTAACAACACCAAAAAATACTCACATTTTTACATTCTATGCATTATATTATATATATCCCACCAGGTATACTCACTGATCAATTGATTATTTACGGTAAAGAGCTATAACTTAACCCGTTTTTTTACTATTCATTCATCAAAAAAATATTCTCTAAATATCTATCCTCTTACTTACGCGTACTACTACCTTACTTTCAACTTTTCTTCCTTCTTATCTCACCTTTTGCATAAATTTATTTTGTGACGTGACTTGTGTGAAAACAGTTCTTCCAAAAAAAATATGGCTTCCATTACATTCCTTCTTCTTCCAATACCAATATTTCCACTGCCTTAAAAATATAATTGCTTCTCTATAAACTATTTTTTGTAAATTGTGAAAAAATCCTCGTGAAAATTTCCATTTTTAACTTTTGTGTTTCATCCTAATATTTGTGACCTTTCCTCCACTCCACAACATCATCAATCATGGCTACCTTACCAGAAGCCGTTTGCAAATTTGTATCTCAATTACTCATAATTATCTTTTTTATATCTATAGTCTTTGTAGTATATTTCTTTGAGATATTTCAAAAGCTTATATTTCGTCAGGCATATTAGTTAGTAGTTAAAAATGGAGGACATTTTTTCTTCAAAAAAGCTTCAATTTATTTTTATTTTTTATCTATTTAACAGGATAGTTTTTTACAAACGAAAATGGCAGCTTTAGGCACGGATATTGAGACAAAAGTCTATTGTTGCTCAAACACGACAAAGTCAGAAACAAAAATTTTGGCTACTTTTGATATTGTAAGATAAGCCCTTTTAAAACACCTACTTGCTTTTGAGATTAGCTTTTTTAGTGATTTAATTTTTGTTTTTTTATCTTTTTAGTTTTGTTCGGTGGCATTTCTCGTATACTCAACATGGTTCTGCGAACTGCTCAAAAACAGACCAGATGAGTTTAAAAATACAACCATGTTTGACAACTCAACACTTCGAGATTTCAGTTTTCTACTGGATTTAGAAGGTCTTATCCCAATTTAATTAGAAATTAATCAAAAATTAATCTTTCTAAAAAATATTGGTATCTCTAAAAAAATATACAGAACAACAGCAAAACTTTTTCTGTGCGGGTCTATTGGTCTGGTGTGGTTGGAATGTGGCTCTTGGTAAGCTACTTCAAATAAAACCTTATCTATTAGATAACTCCATTTTAATTGTAATTGACTTCTTTGTTTTAATTTTAGGAGGGACCCTTCTCTTCGCTTGCGAAAAGGTACCTGACAACCTCAAACCATTTCTCTCATTTTAGAGCATTTCCACCTCTGAACAATATTTTCTTCTCTCTCAATTTTTCTCTGTATATTTCATAATGATACCTGTATGTATCCACCCCCACAACCACCCCTGCACTCTACCACGTACCACCACCACGACACCTTGACTTGCGTCTACTGAATGCTGCCCTGTGTGAAATCTTGCTCCTCCTCCACCACCACCTTACCACCTCCACTTTATAATTTATATTTTATGTATATGGTGTTGTGTGTGTGTGTAGGAGAAGCAAGGTCTCCTCAAAGTGTGGTTTGGGATCACCCTTGCGGAGGTCCTCCTTGGCATATTCATGGTAATACTCGCCCTGTGGAACTTCAAGAGACGTGTTTTCATCACCACAACCTCCATCATGGTCTACCTGTACAAGTGGTACCAGCTCTGGATTGTCCTTGGTTGCATCCGAGACCTCCACTCAGGCTCCACCGTCTTTGCTAAAGGTATTGATGACGGTCCTAATCCCGCATTCGTCATTGAAAGCCCTACACCAGAACATGACCCTGTGTACACGATTGAAGGGCAAGGAGGCGGAGGATCGGGAGGAGGAGACGGTGGTTCACATCCCCCCAAGTGCTCGGATCAACTTATCAAAACCTGACCTGTCCAGGGTGCCGCAGGAGCTTAAGATGACCCACAAGCACGCGAGAGACAAAACAAGATGAGATTTTTTTCCTTTTCCTGTGCGAAGGATGACCTTTACTAAAACCCACGCCGCCTTCCTGACCAGAACCACCCAACGAACCACCCACCCACCACCTTGCAGAGGATGTCCCACAACTATCAACCCTCCCACTCATCCCCCATCCCAGCAGCCAGAAGAAGAGGATACCTAGTCCCAGCCCTACCATCCTGTGTGTGTGTGAAGTGACCTGATCTCTGAACTAAAACCTAAGTTGACCTTTGTGACCTGCTACGATATACATTTACGGATAACAGCTGCCTTATCTTAACTTATCATCATTGCCACCCTTGCAAGCAAGCAAAAAATTCAGCTTTCAATTTAATTTTTTTCTACACTCAACAAAACAAGTCAATAATATAAACATATCATCATCATTATCCTTCCCATATTTCAACAAGTTACTTCCGGTTTCCGTCCTACCAACCATTTTCTGACTTATTAGTCCATCCATCCATTTCCCTACTTCCGTCCAATTATTCCATCCACCTCAAAAATACTTAAAGCTAAAAAGACATATCAAAACAGTAACAATTTATTTGTGAGCTCTAAAAACAATGAAGAAAAATTCTAAATAAATCAAACCAAGAAACCAAAAAATATCTCTTCATTTTTCTCTTTACAAACTTTTGACTTGTACACTTTTTTGCACTCTATAAACCATAAAAAATCATGTCACTGTCATTGCCAATATCATCCATAACATCGCAAATATATCGTAACGCAACACATGCTAATTAAATATTCATCATGTCCATACCCTATCATTCATCACCCTTGTCTGTCAGTAAAGTCATAACATATCACAACCACAAAATAGACAACTATTACTTCTTCCTACCCGTCTATCTCTCTCCATATCATAATTTTCTCCACAATAACCACCGCCTATCTTTCACATCCATCTTGCGACGGAGAAATGTCAAGCCCAATAGACTATTGAAGCATAAGTTTAAAAGCATATCCATCCATCCTACAAACTCCGCTGGCTTGGCCTGGCCCGTCATGTCAAAAGACCTTGGCTATCTGACTATAACTTTTTCCAAGAAAATTTATACAGCCTTTTTCCCAACTCAAGGTTCCCTTAAAATTATATACAACTAAAACAAACACTATATCCCACGTATACTATAAAATTTTCCATTTCACTACAACTACTTGGAATTAACCTCCTCTTAATACATATCATCAAAATACATACATGCACACAAACATCCGCTTCGCAGCAGTTGGCACTACTTTTCTCTTTTTACTTTTTGCAAAGTCAACTCTAATTTTATAATTTGCCCTCCTGCAATTGTCGAATAAGATACAAGACAAGAACAATACAATGTTATATACCTTTCCCCGTGTATATTTTTTTTGCAGAAATATATGTTGTATGTACCAACTTTTTCATTGCCATTCTCCATGTCATCGCCATCATATCATGACACACGCTTTTTACTTTGCCATACCCCACCACCATCAACTCAACTCATTTCATAGTCTCTAAATTATTGATTAGCGTCACCACTGCTTGCTAACCCCACTACGTTTTAACTACAAGTCAACCCAGGCAATTTACAGTTTATTATAAACTATTTATTAACAGTCTATCATACAAAACACACATGTAATGTAAACTTGGTTATTTTCTCAATTTTGCCTTTCAACTTTTCTCTTTACGCTGCGCTGATTGTGATTGCCTGGCCTGAGAATTTCCAAGTCCAAAGCCAAGCAAGTCACACAGTGAGCATACCTGTTAGACGCATTTTATATACGTTTTCATGTAAAAACAAAAATAACACGTAGTCAAGCTTATATGACACGACATGACTTCTTTTTGGATAATACTCAGTATATGGCTATATAACTGGCGTTTTTTAAAAAGGAAGAAAGCTAAGCTATACTATCAACTATTAAAACAGGTATACGCAGTTAGAAACTACAAAGCAG
>JAQFZH010001404.1:0-21563 GCA_034695485.1 Entomobrya nivalis
ATGTGACCTTTTCTTTGCTCTACCTTTGACCCGGGTCAACCGATTTGGCTGGTTAACGAACTTGACCGAGCTATGGTAACTAGCAATCGATTAGTGAAAACAGAATTCAAAAATTCCGAAAAATAAAGAAGTTATAGAGTATACGGACGGACAAACGGACGGACACACGGAACCAACATACACTATACGTACATGGCATTTTCAATAGGATTCCGAGAATCCTAATAATGTTTATAGTCACATCTTAACTATTGAGATAATTGTGTAATATTCTTCTAAAATATTTCGACTGATTAATTTCTGCAAGCCGGGTTTCGGCTGCTTCGTTTCGACTAGTAAAATGGCTGTTTTCGTTTCGACTAGTAAAATTTCGACAAACATTTTTCGACAAGGGGTAACACTACAAGAGGCGTTTCTGACATATTATACAGACCCGTTTCAACACTTCGAAAATTTGCTCATCTATATTCCAGTACGTATATATGTTAAGAATGTTTTATCAAAAATGTTTATCAATTCCCATTTCGAGGTGATTATAGTATATTTTATTCCATACGACAGAAAGATATTTCATTGTAAACAAGTGCACTGTTTCTACATAAATGAAAAATTAGTGTAGTGGATATTACTAATACATGCTTGTAATTTTAAATATAAGGAAACGTTAAAAATTTAAAATCTGTAGAACTAAATCTGTAGTTTTAAGCTTTCTGATATCTGTTTTCGGGTAACTTCAGCTTATTGTTGCATAAGTCCGTGTTGCATAGACAAGTTGTAGTATTGAATCCGCCATAATTTGAATGACTGTTTTTATGAGTGTAACATGCTTCTTGGCCGTTATTATATTTGTCTTTTAATTCATCATTTTCCTTGGCATCTTCTCTAATAAAGGAATAATCATTGCCTTTTTTGTCCAATGACCGGGATTCCGAACAAACCCGATTTTCAAATTCTCTCACATCTCCATCTTCTATCCCATGGAAGCATTGAAACTTGGATGAACCGTGCCACTTAATACATCGTTGAAAGTAGCATTTCACTAAAAAATAGTACAAGGCCATTATATTTTAAAACAAAATAATGAACGTATTTTTTTCTAAATTTTACATATTTCACTTACAGCCGTCACAATTTAGCACACAAATTAGACATAAGACGATTAATGAATAAATCAGCTTTCCCATTTTCTTTAAAAAAGTTAAGCAACAATTTGTATTTAAAATAATATGCCAAAAACTATTTCCAAATATATGTTAGCGAGTCTATTAGTAATCAGGAATTAGTTTTACACGAAGCATGTATGTGTAAAAGTTATTAAATATAAAGATATGAAAAACAATGCCATCTCTATCTTTAGACAATATTGTGTTACGTTATTTGTTTCATTGTTTTAGCGCAATTATCAACAAAATATGACGATTAACTTTACTAGTTGAATAACTTTAGAGCAATTTGGATCCATAAATTAAGTATTATTTTCAGACAGGAAGACTATTCGGTTTGTCAAATATTTTGATGGTTGGGCTAACATATAAATTTATCCTTGTCTTTACAATGCAGTACTGTTTAATTTATAGATTTATGACTTTCAGTTTAATTTGTACGGAAACATTTACAGTAATACTAAACTGAAACTAAACTACAGCTAGCATACCACAAAGCCCCAAAAATACTCTTCATTGGTGTAATACTTGTACTTTAAAACTTACAATTTAAAATAGTGCAAGATTATAAAGAAGACGAAAAAGAGAGGTTAATAGCGCTGGTTTACAATGAGAAATATGACTTTTGTACTATTGGAAAGTGATGTACTGTGTTTTTATAGACACTTAAATACAAACTACATGTAAACAAACTATCAAAATGAGCAAAAGGAATACTGTTACTGAAAATTGCAAGCCAATATTGGTTTCATGTAGTTCGTGCACAGTAACAAGAAAATCTCCAAATCCAAGTAATTATCTTCAGATGAGTACATTAATCATAAAAGCCTAAAACAATCATTCTCCAGAAATAAGATTTTCTGTAAGTACTTAAATTTCGAATCGAGTGCCCCAACAGTTTTTTTCAAATTTGCTAATGGAAGCTTTAGATGTTATAAACACAGTTATCCTTTCTAATTAAATTAGGTTATTAGGACTTCCCAGAATTTTTTTATAGAAAGTAGAGATCTTGAACTCTAAAAAAAGCTGGCACCCGAAAATTAGCTAGTACGGTTTAGCGGGGTTTACAAAAAATGCAAAGTGCACTGATATTAAAAACACAAAATCAAATTTAGGTTTTTAAGCTCTTGATGAATTTTTAAATGATTTTTAAGCGCAAATGCGAAAATTTGGCTAGTACGGTTTAACTGGGTGTACATTAATGCAAATTGCACTGATATTTAAAACACAAAATAAAATTTAGGATTTTAAGCTCTTGTTGAAACCCGAAATGATTTTTAAGCACAAATAGAAAAATTTGGCTAGTACAGTTCAACTGGGTTTACATTAATGCAAATTGCACTGATATTTAAAACACAAAATAAAATTTAGGATTTTAAGCTCTTGTTGAAACCCGAAATGATTTTTAAGCACAAATAGAAAAATTTGGCTAGTACGGTCCGACTGGGTTTATATAAATGCAAAGTGCACTGATATTTAAAACACAAAATAAAATTTAGGCTTTAAAGTTTTTGTCGAAACCTGAAATGATTTTTAAGCACAAATGGAAAAATTTGGCTAGTAGGGTTGAACTGGTTTTATATAAATGCAAAGTGCACTGATATTTAAAACACAAAATAAAATTTAGGCTTTAAAGTTTTTGTCGAAACCTGAAATGATTTTTAAGCACAAATGGAAAAATTTGGCTAGTAGGGACAGTAGGGTTGAACTGGTTTTATATAAATGCAAAGTGCACTGATATTTAAAACACAAAATAAAATTTAGGATTTTAAGTACTTGTTGAAACCCGAAATGATTTTTAAGCACAAATTGAATAATTTGGCTAGTACGGTTGAACTGGTTTTATATAAATTCAAAGCGCACTGATATTTAAAACACAAAATAAAATTTAGGATTTTAAGCTCTTGTTGAAACTTGAAATGATTTTTAAGCACAAATGGAATAATTTGGCTAGTACGGTTGAACTGGTTTTATATAAATGCAAAGTGCACTGATATTTAAAACAAAAAATAAAATTTTGGATTTTAAGTACTTGTTGAAACCCGAAATGATTTTCAAGCACAAATGGAAAAGTTTGGGTAGTACGGTTCAACTGGGTTTACATAAATGCAGAGTGTATCAATATTTAAAACACAAAATAAAATTCAGGATTTTAAGCTCTTGATGAAACTTGAAATGATTTTTAAGCACAAATGGAAAAATTTGGCTAGTACGGTTCAACTGGGTTTACATAAATGCAAAGTGCACTGATATTTAAAACACAAAATAAAAATTAGGATTTAAAGTTTTTGTTGAAACCTGAAATGATTTTTAAGCACAAATGGAAAAATTTGGCTAGTACTGTTCAACTGTATTTATATAAATGCAAAGTGCACTGATATTCAAAACACAAAATAAAATTCAGGATTTTAAGTACTTGTTGAAACCCGAAATGATTTTTAAGCACAAATGGAAAAATTTGGCTAGTACGGTTCAACTGGGTTTACAAAAATGCTAAATACTACAACGATGCATTGTTTGCTAAAATATACTTGATAAGTTACATTTGCAAGAACTTAAGTTGCCTGAAGAGGATGAACAAGTTGCCTCATTTTATGCATTTTCCCATGAAAAGCCTGATAAATATTTTGACACGGAGTCAAGACTTCTGAAATTACCATACTCCAACTAGCCAATTGCAACTATACAGCTTTCCGTCCAAATATGAACAAAAGAGTTATTTGGTTTTACATATGCGCGTAAGGAGCATGAAAATATATTTTCATTCGGTTAAGTTTTTTTCGCAGATTGGTCATTGCATATTTAAATAAACTATATCAAGATGTATAATATTAAATAAGATTTATATTTTTATTGATTTAAACTCAATAGTATTCGTGGAATCACATCACATGTTTAAAATATTATTATTACATTATTTTTTATCAAACTTGCTGACTGTTTATATTATGTATACCCATTCAGCGTAATTTGCAGTCATTACAATATTAAAATTGAGTCAAATATTCTTCCAAAAAGATTTCGGACGGTGTCCTTGCAAAACTGTTCATCAATAGCTAAAAATGGATAATAGTAAACTCTTATAGGTAATAATGATTTAGTCGCTCTGTTTAAAATCAGCAAGTTCCTTTTTGAAATATGTGCACAGCGATTGAAACATACCAGCTTTGTCATATATAAAAACTTCCATGTTAACAGACTACATTGAGCAGACAACGATGAGATTACCGTTAATGTTGCAATCATTGCAAATAAAGCAATCCAAAAGCCACCCAAGAGAGTACTATACATAAAAAATGGAATATCGTGGTAAGCCTTAATCATAATGCAAGCCACACACACTAACACCCAAAACGATACATTTATGAAAGCTGACACAGTAATTTGAAGTAAAGATTGAATTGATAAGGAAATTAAGCGCAGATGGTTAAAGTTTAGTACACTTTTCACTAATATTTCATATTCCAACTTGGTACACCAAGATATAGCTCGTATTTGCGAATACATTTTCTCCAATATTAATAACATCAACATTGCAGCCATTGAAATGGTTCTTGCACACTCGAATCCACAAAGCACGAGCAACCCTCGTATCAATAAACACAGTTGGTTAACAGCTCGTGAAGTGTGTTGAAAGTTGGGGTCTTTAAAAATATCGCCAAGTACAAAGTAGTATGGATCAAAGCAAAAGTAGAGCGAAGTAGAGAATACCATAAATGCCATTGGTGCGCCCATAATGGAAACCCCGAGTAGCGACAGGTCCAATATTCCAGGTAGCGTATTCGATTTTCTTTGTTCTATTGCAAATGCTGGAGTTTAAATTATTGTAAAATATTTAGGCAAATTTAAATTGTAAGACTTACGTTTCGGGACATTGTATCCATGAAGTTTAACATGCCCAAGTAGAGCATTGATCCCAAAAAATGGTTTGTGATATTTATACATGAGTCCTGCGGTTACTAATGGAAACCCTGTCACAAATACGCAAACTATGTGTAGTCCAACAAATCCAAAATTGTAATTTTCCCTTGGAAAAATGCAGAAATGAGTTAGCAAGGTATACATTGCTCCAAAGCAGATGATAAAAGTTAACAGCATGCTTATTTTGAAGCTTTGCCATGACGATTTTACATTAGAATAATAAAAACTCTGGGAGTCAGTATTCCAGAAAACTACTGGCGCTGGCATGTAGCAAAAAATCATTTCATGTGTTGCGAATGCCAGTTGTTGAATTTCTGAAAGTGCCATATTGGAAATTTGTAAAATTGCTCTATGCTTAATTTAATTGCTGGTTATTGGCAAAATTAAATAAAGTTTAAATAAATTTGTCGTTTCATAAAAAAAGTTGATTAATGCTGTTAATCGTGCATGAGAGCAAAATAGACTCAAAAACAAGTACTACAAATAGACCATAAACAAAAAAGGTATTAACTGATTTTATAATTCGTTATAGGAATTCTGCTGGTTTTAAAGAAGGAAACAAGTTTAACTTTTTCAATTCTATTCACGATTCAACTATTTACACTGTTTAGTTTTTCACATTTGTTTGTAAAAGAGCGGTAAAATATAAAACTTGCCAAACAAAACTTTAAAGCATTAATTTATTCGATATAAAATATTTCTATTCACCTTAAACATACATAAAGTATAGGTCAAATGTTAAGCTCTAATGTAGTGGAATGGCAAAGAAATTTGGAGGAGCTCATATTGTTATGACAAAATAACTAGTTTTAAATTTTTCTTTGTCGTACAAATTTCACTTATTGTATAATGTATACAAAATAGTACAAGGCTACATGCAAATAATAATTTAAAGGAGTTTTTACGTGGCTTGTGACTTTTCCTTGATCGAGTATTTGACCAACATAATTGAGATAAATATTCAGAAAACCTTAGAATAGACTGTTTAAACATTGATTTTTCACATCATTTTGCAGTTTAATATAAGGTTAAAAATGGATTTAGTACCAAGGCAAATTCTATCATAATATTTTGCATTCAAGGGAAATTTAAAAAAAGCAAACCGGTAATTTAAATTCATCAAATATATTTTAAACTTGTCATGAGGGAATGGCAAATTATAAACATTTTCTTCTAAACCAATTGGTAATAATGTTTTTAAAGTTCTGTTTTTTAATTTAGCTAAAACGGGTTTCATAATTATATTATAAAATCACTCGAACTGGATTTCAAAATTATGCATGTAGAATTTTTGAGGCCACTGGAAATGCTAAGTTAAACAAAATTAAATATGTGGCTAAAATTAGTAAAAGTGGAAATAAATACATATTTATTAACAAGTATCACAAAAAGTGTATTAGTATACATAATAAAAAAATTCAAACGCGGTCTGATGCGTTTTTAAGACCAAAGTCGAAAAGACTACCGCATGTTTACGCATAATCATGTATGTGTGAAACTTGAAAGACTTGTTTGACCGATAAATAACGTAGAAAAAAGTAAAAGTTCGTAAAAAAGTAATTGTGAATTTAAAGCAGCTGGGAATTCAGCAGGTAAGCCACTCATATGTCGGTTTAATTAAACTAAAATGCACAGAATGAAGTACACAGTACACTATTTGGACAATTTGTTGAATTAAAATTTGCATAAACGGTTTAAACACTAATTCAATTTCGGCTATTTTAACGAATCAGCTGAGCCACTGGCTCATCGGTTAAATTAAACTGAAATGCACAAAAGGAAGTACACTTATCACAATTTACACAATTTGTTAAATCGAAATCTGCATAAACGGTTTAAAGATCAATTCATTATCGCCTATGGGAACACAGCAGCTGAGCCACTGGCTCGTCGGTTACATTAAACTGAAATGCACAAAATGAAGTACAATTTACACAATTTGTTAAATCGAAATCTGCATAAACGGTTTAAACATAATTTCAATATCGCCTATTCAGTTGGTTGCATGTGCTGTTTACGTACCAAAACTAGTTTTGACTGAACAATTTTTTTCCATGCTCATAATAATGAATGTATTGATAAATTATATATATTTGTTTTTGTTAATCCTATATAAACTATACCCCATTTATGAGTCCATACATTTATGTTAGTATTAAACAGATTTATGTTCCCCTAATAAGTTCTTTGATCAATTTATGAGCTGTAACTCACACTGAATTGAACATAAGACTTACATGTTAGCAGTTATGTAATCTCATATGTTAAAGAAAAAAATAATACATTTCACAGTTCGGAAAAATTCCCCATACGAAATTGAAAATAAATGTTGTTTTATATTATTGCTTGGTTGCTTGTGCTTAAATAATTAATACAGGCTTGGCAGGCTTTATTATAAACAGGACAAAAATGTGAAAAATTCTAATATGTTTTTGCTAAACAGACAAGTAAATGCATCTGTATGTTCTATTTTTTACATTATTTAGTTGCTGAATAATGCAGTATGCTATTAAGTAATTACGAGCGCCTTATGTGTTCCGTCCGTGCATCATTTTTTTCTGGAAAATGTGTTCTAAATATGTTTGTATTTATGACTAGTTTATTCTTGATGTCAATTCAATTCCTGGCTAAAATATAAAGCAGCTTTGTTTGTTCTACTTTATCCTTTAATAAATATAATTCAGTATTTACGGCATTCTTTATGCATTACGACTAAAACCACCTTTCACAACTTCATGTGTGCAATCGTTGTATGTCTGGACCATAATAATTAAATGTGTATTATCAATTTGTTTGATCTTGAACTGTTTTTTGTCGAATTGTCATATGTTAAGGGCCCTAAGTAAATCGTAAATTTTAGTTATCCAAAAAATGGCACAACCGCAGTTTGAAAGGAAGTTGGGAACTGGGCGTAGTCAATAGCCACCAAATTATATTCAACATTTTATGCAAAACATTAAATGGTTTAGGAGAAACTTAAGACCAATTCTAAAGACTTAGCTCGTATTTCACCAAAATTATTATGGGCCTCTTCCACTTATTAACTGGTTTGTTTTTTGAAATTCAAATATATATTTGAATTGACGATGTTTAATCTTAAGTGTTTAAGGTATGTGTTTAAAGTTGACATTTTTTAAATCTTATGTACTAGTCGTTTCCACAAACTGGTAAATTCCAATGGGAGGGTGCTCTAGAATTCATATTTTCCATACACGGGGAAATACAATGTTCGATTTTTTAATAAAATATTTAACTCTATTTAACTGTAGACGATAAAAATGACGTTTGCCTTAAGCAGACCTGGTTGCGTCACAAATTGTACAAAGTTACAAGTGCCATGTACTTTTCTGTTTTATATGCATGTTTGGGCTTTCCCTCCCATTTATAATTCAGCAATGTTAATAATTCTATTCATTAAAGTGGCATCTACTTGATTTTTATTGTAACTCATTAAGAATTAAGGGTCATTATGCAACGCTATCTTGCAAGAACTTGCTTTATCTAGAACGATCGATTATGTCTGGCATTCTATTGCTTCTGGCAAACGGTTAAATATTCATGTCACAAATAGCTATCATATGAGATACACTATATTGCGTTGCCACTTTCACGAGAACAGCTCATGGTGTATTCATGATATAGAGCTGTTGATTTTATAACGTTGTCAAAAATATATAACATTAAATCAACGAGTAAATATTTTAGTCCTTGCAACATGTAAAAAAACTTGTATATTATGTTGTTGCGAATTTATCTCAATTATCAAATTTAGAACCAATTACGTCCAGAGCCGAAAAGAAGCTTGATTGCAAAACCACAGAAAAAAATATAAACCATTTTCTTCTATATTTATTTTAAACGGATCCTGACACAAAATTTAAAATGCTAATTTCCGAGAACCTTCTGGAATCTCTAATACAGCAAATGAAAGTAACTGACATCTTTGACAGTTTACTTTTCCAGTGGAACAGCAAACAAAATCGGTTTCAGCTGAAATCCAAAAGAAGACAGTATTTGTACAAAGCTCGATTTACTACAAGTGCTATATTTGCTTTGCTGGTTTTTGCACAACTTTTCTGGACACGGAAGAACATCAACATATTTGTGAAACTACACAGCATGTTCAACTTTTGCGCTATAATGCTGCATCTGTACACTCATTACGTGTTCTGTTCGAAGGCGGAACTTATTGTTTCCTACTTGAATGGAATGCTGGTGTTTGAAAACCGCAGAAATGGTAATTATTTGAATTTTAACATTAATCTAAACGACCAATTTCTTAAAATTCAAGTCGTTTTTTTAAATTTAAGGTCCAACCTGGAACACCAAACGTAATGTTGGAGGTAGCAAACTTACTAAGGCTGTCATGAAAATCATGGAGGTTTCTTGTGTGACTTTGCCATTTTTCTATCATTTGGACTTGATCAGAAATCCCTGCTTGCCTATTCACTTAGGAGGCTACTGGATTGTTGATACTCAATGTGGAGGTCAAATCGGAACAGACTTGGAGGCCAAGTGGTCCCTTGAAGAAATCTGGACTAAAGCGGTGGTTTTTCTTATCAGCTACTTCAACTGGAGTTTTCTTTTGAGTGGAAGCTATTTCCATATGACGCTGGTCTTACTGTTGAAAAGCTATTGCTTGAAAATGTACATTCAATTAGCAGGAGAGAAAATTTCAAAAAGTCCGTTGGGCAAAGGTAAAACTAGGTGGCAAACGTGTCTGATTTATAGAGAAATTGAGGTGATGTCCACAGAATATCGCAGACTTTATTCTTGCTATATGACTTCAGATGTCCTTGTGTCTGTAATGTTTGTCCATACTATCAGCTTATATGCTTGCTTTAAATTTGGAATCAAGCTACCTCTCTCAATGTTTTTCATGTTCATGTTGGCCGCTGTAAATGCTGGAGTTGTGCTTGTTTGCATGTATACCAGTTTGGCGAATGTATTTACAGCGTCAAAATATGTTCTGGGCATTAAATTAAAAGGTGGACAAGGTGTGCAGCAAAACAATGCGTGGTTTCGACGTTACCTGAGATCCTGCAAAATTGTTAAGGTTTACATTGGGAGTACAAATTTTGTGGCGCCGTTGACCCCCTTAGTTGTTGAACAATTTTCAATCGAACAAACGATTAGCTTGATGCTTTTGAAGAACTAACTGATACTTTTAAAAGACAACGGTGCACAGTTTTAGATGTTTAGTTAAAATTATAAGAGGTTAGAACGCAACATTAGGCAGCATTGGGAACTTTGGTGATCGGATATAGGGCTTCAAATCCTAGTGCGGACAGTCGCAGTTTTTCTACAGCGTAGCCTATCATCATACAAGGCTTCTCAAATAATTTAGAGAGCTACTTAGAAACGGAGCGGTAGTAATGCCAAATAAATTCATAGTTAATGATTAGTTGTCTAAGTCGATACGTAGGAAACTGACGTAATGAATAATTAGGCTAAAGACTGTTGTAAAGAAGTAAAAAATACTAAACAAGAAAATAGATAATTTGTAAATTTGAATTTTAAAAACAGGTATTAAGTTTCCAATAAATTATTTAAATAAACTATTTTCCAGTGTTATTAAATTTTCAGTTTATGGTAATATTATTTTCCATTTCAATTGGCTTCTGCACAATAATATTAACTTCACGCAAACAGTTGCATGATTTTTCTTTGTCACTTGATATTTTATTAGCATATACCAATCTCGGTTAACCAAATGTGACGAATGTATAAATGGTTTAATTTAATACTAGCATAGACAACTTAAATCATCATTCCTTTACAAATATTTTGTTACAAACAGGACAGTTCCATTTGCTAGTGTTGCGAATATCTAGCAAATTTCCGGTGATATTTATTTTTAAAGCATTTGAAAAAATCTTCAATATTTGCATTTTGCTTGACCTCTTTGCTAAATGTCGAATAGTAACACCGACTATTCCAGAAACACTGTCGTGACAAGTTGAACTCCCTTCAAATGGAAAACTATTTATTGAAGTTTTCATTATTTTCATTTTGCTTGACCTTTTCGCAAAATGTGGAATAGTAACACCAAAAATACATAAAACACTGTCGTGGCAACTTCAAAGTACCTTAAATTAATCTTTATTAATTAAATTGTTAACATTTGGTGTTTAGCATGAAATATTTGCAAAATGACTGAGAGTTTCGCTGATCATCCTGGAAACACTGTCGCAATAAGACAAAATCTAAATTATTCATGAAATTTTTCCATTATGAATTATGTAAAGTTATGATCAATGCAGTAACTGGAAGAATTCATTATATTTTTATGTTAGCATTAAAAAATGATTTGGGTTAGATAATAGTTGCCTTTTACACTATGGAAGTAGATACAGCCAAAAAAATTTCACCCACCAACTTTTTATTTGCTCAATTTAATAGAGAAATACGAAATATTTCGCCAATTATGTTGCATTCGTTTTTTATTAAATCATTTGTGAGTGGAAAATGAATAATAAACAAATATATTTTCGTTTTTATTTGTTAGGATCTATATTTATTACTATACAATTGATGCCACATTCTTTGAATGGATTGTATTTTCATGCTTAGCCATCGATTTTCTGGAAATTTTTGTGCAGTGATATAAATTATTCAGCATTACTTTTAGAACATGAGTCTCCGTTGCCAACATTCCAACGTAGTACTTCGTCAAGGCAAGCCATACAGAATGACTGAACACTATTAAAAATTTCTACTCATTGGCCAAATACAGTCAACCAGATTAAATTCAAAATCCATATGTGAAATAAGTTACGCCTCTAACTGATTTTTTTTGATTCCATTCGACCATTTTAATAACACTGATTTTTTTTAAATGGATATTTATTTATTTGAAACCATGATATTAAAAAAAATATATTTACAACATCATTTTATAAATGTCATTAACATGTTACTATTAGGCCAAATTAACATTTCTAGTTCTCACATTCACAACTCTATCAGCAATCAACGCAAATTCTTGGCTTTTAACCTCAAAATTCTCCAATACCAATGTTTCCATCGACAGTGGCAGCATATTCAAATGATAAATTTTTGGTTGCTTAACTCCCTGCAATGTCAAGCTCCTCAAATTAACCATTTCCCTGAAAAACTGTGCATTTATTCGATGATAAATTTTACACAACTTTCTCATCTCCAAACTTTGCAAACTTTTCTCATTTTTCAAAATAGCTTCCACAACTGGCTGATCTAACTCAAATCCTTCATCATGACTTATTACAATCTTTAAATTTTTAATAGTATTTTGTGAGCTTATAAATGGTAGCCAATCTCCTAAACGCTCTTGTATCCTAACTTCAAAATTAAGAGTAGTTAAATTTGGTAGCACAAACGGAGTGAATTGTAATGGAACGTGGTAACTTCGTAAAGTAAACTCAATACTTTCCAAAGCTCTACAATTTTCCAAAAGTTGAAAAAACTTTTTATCGTCGGCAGCATCCGGATAACTAATTCGAACCACTAAATCCTTCAATTCAGCCATTGGCCAATTTAGTAAGCTAAATAAATTAATTGGTGTAGGATCACTTTCAGATGATCCGATGTGAAGTCCATTCACCACCAACTTTTGTAATCCATTCATAAATTTTGTAAGTATGTTTGTTTCTTCATTTGACTCAGCTTCAAATATTGTTATATCCCCAACCAGTAGAAAGCCTGTTAAAAATAACTGTTTAACATTTTGGCACTGCAGGGCCATCACAAGAAAATTTGGTCGGCTTATTGTTCCACGGATTATTAAACTTGATAGAATTTTTGGATCACAAAATAATTGATTAGGTAAAATGTCTTCTCGGAGAAACTTGGAAACAATGCACTGGGTCACTCGTTTAAAACGACAGATAGAGTTTATATCCATTTTATCATCATTTATCTTCACTTTCATCTCAAAATTTTCATCAATTACGGCTTGCCATAGTTTACAGACTGGACGCAGGGTTGAGAGGTTTCTTGACTCTGGTGAGAGTTTGAAGATTTTTACCCAAATCTAAAAATATACAATAAAATAAACTACAAATTCTGTTTGCAAAATGTATTTTTTAAGTGAGAACTACTATAAGTTATATAGCTCACCTCAGGTGGTACACGACCGCACACATTTTCCTCCAACAAATCGAATTGCATCTTTTCCTCACAAATGATTTGCTGCTTACTTGACATTTTGAAAATTCCACAACTTACTTTTGTGCTAATTAATTATCTCTAAACAAAATAATTAAGTAAATAACTACAAAATATTTTTTAAAGTGGAATAAATTGTTATCGTGCACTTACTGTGTACAACACAATCATAGTCGATTTCGACAAATTGTAATGTTTTTCTACTGAAAATCTGATGATTTGTATATATTTCAAATGGTTTCTTCATTAAATGATTTATTTGGTTAAATACTTAAGTTAAATTATTAAATAGTTAATTTGTTGTTTGCACTAGATTTGATATAACATGTAAATAAATAACTTTCCGATTCTTGAGTTTTGGTTGTGAGTTCAAATTCCAGCTGTTTTGTGTTGTGTTTATACTTCAACTGAGCTAAGCTGTTGGCTTGCTGCTGCTGCTGATCCGCAGACGAGAATTATGTGCAGTAAACATTAAAAAATATCCATATGCATGCATCTTGTGCATGATGGTTAGGTAGTGTATAAAATCAAGTGAACCCGAAGAAGCCCAAGAAGAAATACAATTTTTGATGTATATCAATGAAAAAGAAACCATGAAAAGTATGCTATATGCAATAGGAAATAACAATGATAGGTAAAATGATCAAATACCGAGCAAATATTTTTTGGTTAAATTGTTTATTTTATATTCAATTATAAGCTGGTATACTGCATTACCGTTTTGAGTTGTTCTTCGGTACCCTCAATAATTTTGACTGAAGAATTATTTAAAATATTTAGCATAAGTTTCCCAATTTCTTTATAAGTTTTCAATCCATTTATGTTTTCTACTTGTAATAGAGCATTGCGGATTGGTACAAACGCACTATTTACATAAATACTTTGTTGTTTCATGCGTCAAAGTGTATCTTGCCTCAGTGGACATTTTATTTTGTATTCGGTAATAATTCGTTAAGAAAATTTTCTGGCAAAAAAATAATGAGGTAGTTTAACCGATACCGTGTAAATCAGTCAACTTTATTTTGTCATATGTGTTAGCATACCATGTATGCATTGTATTTCATTGATTTTTTTTTCGAAAAGGAATTCAATTTAAATGCTGCTCACAATCAAACCAACAAATGTACGTTGATATAGTCAACTTTACTTGCTTATGATCAATACAACATAACTGAAATACAATTTTCTAAAATCGTTTATGTTTTTAACGTACAAAAGTATACCTGTCAATAATTAGGCTTTATATCAACCAACATGCCAGAACTCCAGGTGCTCGTGCATAT
This sequence comes from Entomobrya nivalis, assembly GCA_034695485.1. NCBI lineage: Eukaryota > Metazoa > Arthropoda > Collembola > Entomobryomorpha > Entomobryidae > Entomobrya > Entomobrya nivalis. Next base: position 14,513 of record JAQFZH010001404.1, read on the forward strand.
TCATATGTGCATGCATGAAAAGCGTATGATATGTTTCAGGATTATGTTTTCAAATGAAATCCTATCCGGCTTATTATATTCATTTTAAGTACCTTAAAAAGTAACCAAATATAAAACTCGTGGGGATTGGGTTGCACGTGTGTTCATTTCAGTTGCGTATGATCTTTATTTGGTTAAAACAGACCCTTAAAATGCAGCAGCAGTCTACGACTACATATTATTCTTCAAGATGTTCAAAGGTTTTTTTTACGATACATGTATGCATACATAAAAAAGGATACAATTGAAGAGTAAGGAGCTGAACACCTAGAATATTTTCTTTAATGAAAAAGTCCCCCATTTACACCTAGGTTTATAAGATGCTCTTGTTTTTGTGTATATTAAGTGAATATTATGTACAAAAAATATCTCCTTTTTATTTGTTTAAATTCAAGAAGCAAAACCAATATTTAAAAGAATATACAAGTGTTTATTATCATGAATATTTGTCAAGTAAAAACTGGAATGATAAATAAATATTTAAATAAGTTAGAGTCCCATATAGTTTGTTTAATCTCATGTCAATAGTTATTTGAAGATACGTCGAAACGAAACGTAAAATAATAAAATACTCCAAATTATATATTTTTCATAATTTTAATGCGTTCAGAGAATGGTGAAACAAATATAAGCAATTTGATTGGGCTGATATTTTTATTACAAAGTTTATAATTTTCAGACGTTCGTATTAAATTCTATGTCTACAAACACCCTGAACTTACTTCCATAGTAAATTTGAAGAACCCAATGGCTATTTTAACATTCACAGCATTATCCTCTGCATTAACTTCAACAAAGTTTGGAGAATACTTTGCCCAATCCATTTCAAACATTTCGCCACAAGTTCCGAAAGCCCTGAATTCCATAATTATCATAACAACTGTCAACGGCGGAAACATTTGTGTAAGAATTAAGAAAACTTCGCGAACACGATAGTCACAAATTAGCCCAAATAACATTACAATTAAAATAATTCCATAAATTGGGTTTGATGTTAGTTCAAAAACTACGTCCATTGTCAGTATGTTCCACGTTTAATCAAGCACAGTAAAAACTGGGAAACACAGATAAAAATTGACTGCTTTGGTTTTGACGAAAACTAATTCCAGAAATGGGCAACAAGTGTAATTTGGCTTCTGACTAAAATATAACACAAAAATAAACAACATTTAAAATGCAGGGCAAAATTAAATCTTTGGAAAAGAAGTATATTTTGGAAATCTGTACTTTTCTCTTGTTGACTTTATGGCCTGATATCGGATATATGTCCCTTGACGTCTACTCACAAACTAAATAAGTCTGTATTCAAATTTGTTTGTTTGTATGACAAAAGGTAAAAAAGGCCAGAGTGACAATTGGACTTTTAGGTGGAATAAAAAGGCAGGTGACTTATGTACATGTATGGTGGTATTGCGTACATACATTGTATACATACAACCTTATTTCTTTATTTCATGAGCAGAGGAAACACATAATCCACGAGACCATTTATTGGTTCAGATGTAATTTTAAATAGCATTAGAAAAAAACTTTAGGGATATATTATGATTATTTGAGAAGTGGTTTACAAACCGAGATCTTTAATCAAAACCGTCGTATTGTGTCGATATCTGATTCATTTGTTCATTGTTCAGTTGAAAAAACTCAGTTCTTCTAAAGAAAGTAATAGATTAATAAATTAGTTACACCAGTTTCTCTCCGAGCCATCTACTAAAACTGACCACTAACAACTTAAGTAATAAAACTAAGATAGTAGTAAACTCATATTGGTAAAAATGCTCTGAAACACTTTCCACATAACATAACTGTCCTCTCCCTGACTATATTTTTCGATCAGTCAATCACCTCCACAGATGCTTTGGACCTCGTCCTTAAATAGTTCTTGTGCTTTAATTAAATGTCATTAGCACGCCATATAGATTGAATTAACCAAAAATGGAAATGTAGAATAAACCTTAGAATTTTCTTTAGCCATTTATTCAATCCACTCTTGTTTGCCACAGTATATAAGATATTTAAACAAGATTTAATGACAAAAAAGCGTTAAAGTCGTATCAAACGGATATTTCAAGTGTTTAAAATTTCGTTGGGACGTAATAATAGAGTCGACTGCTTCTTGGTATACCTTCATCTTAATCGATTATATGCAGACGAAATTTGTTAGTCGAACTTTTTTTATTGTCAAATTGTACATAATCGACTGCTACATAGTTGACTTTTTTTAGTCGGCCTTTGGCAGTTGAACATGCATACTCCTGAACATTTTAGTCGACCAGAAACAAATATACTTAGTATGGACGAGAGTGTTGGGTTGTGTTTATTTAGGTTAGGTTAGGTTCAGTTTAATACTGGTGATAATGTTGGGTTGTGTTTAGTAAAGTTAAGTTCAATTAGGCGTGGCTTAATACTGCAGAAAAAAGAAATTAGACCATGCCCGACTAAATTTGACTAATAAAAGTCTACAAAATAAATGTCGACTGAATTGATTTCTTCTAAAAAAGTTCTACTGAACCAATTTCGTTTCTAAAATTTCGAAAATAATTTTTAGGTCGACTAACAAATTTCTACAAATAAAATTCTTCTAATATAGTTATGCACTAAAAGACCTATTCGACTCTATTATACCGACCAAGCCCAACTGATGACCGAGCACGTTTTTGTGTTCTTGACAACATTTAAAGCGTGAGCTTCACGGAATTAAAGCCATTCAAAGTTAGTTTGATGTCTGAAGAAAAAACTGGAAGTTTGTGGGTAGCTACTGGTTTAAAGTTTAATTGATTTTTTTACCTGTAACATTTTCCTCAATTATTTTTAACAGCTGTGTATAATAGACTTCTTGGTTTTTACCATGTAAGACGTAATATTACGATGTTTTTTTCTAGTTTCGAGAAAGAAATTTAACTGGTCCTTTTAAAACCATTTGTGTAAGCATTGTGAAATAATTGATTTTTTTCGTTTGTAGTAATTCTGAAAAATCAAATTATGAAAAAACCCTTGAGCAACACTTTCATTATATTTACTTGGATTATTTAAAGTATTTATGTTAACATACATATTTTGAAATAGGAATTTATAAATTGAAATTATTTGAGGCACTTATTGGATCAGAATTAGTTGTAAAATTATTTTTTTGTGTGTAAGGTTATTATAGCGTAGATTGAGATATATAACTAATATAACATGAAAAATAATAATAACTAAATTACTCAACTTCCGGAAACATTAATAAATTATTCAAAGAACAACTATTTATTTTCCAAAAACATGTTTTCAATTTAAAATAGCAGAGAACCATAGTCTTTGCGCTTCATTAAAATTAGACGTTTTCATCATTAGCCCAAAGCTAATGATCAAAATCTCATACCACATATACTTCAAGTCAATTTGTTTTCATTAAAAAGATGTATATTTCCAATTAAAAATTACCATTGATACAATAAATGTTGGGCACTTAAAAACAAAACCATCTATTAAACAATTTAATCAGATGAAATAAATGCAACTACTTTTAAATTATTTTTGTAAAACGAGTAAATTGTAGTATTTTGTTAGAAATAATTATGTCAATGTCCTATTCAAATTCATTTGAAATGTTAGCAATCATTTTGTTTTTCCAATATCGTCTACAAGTTTGATTGTAATTTGTTTAAAAACAAATTCCTGCAGTCAAAACAGCGCTTATTTTGGACCGAGTTGAAAGAAAAATGTCTTTGTATTTGCTAAATTGCCAAGCAGGAAATACTGGCCTGAAATTTATACAACTTCTAGTTTCTTTGTAAATGTAGCCTTTCAAATTTCGTCTCGAAATGTGTCACTTACAGAAATTCAAGAGCTTGCGTTCTCTATTCAAGGCAAATCTTTTTTGTTTTTGCCATCGCACCCAATTTCTTGGAATCAAGATTTGCAAAAATTTCAGTTTTCCCAACTATATTCATCCTGGTTAAGCTTCATAATAAACATACTGTTAAGTTGCTTCATTTTTGTAGGAACTACTTATACTTTGCTAACCCATTTTTGGATTTGTTCAAGAGTAAACTACAACGTCGGCTTTATTGCATTACACATAATTTGTGTAATGTTAACAGGGGCAACAATTGTAGCTACAGGGATTTCGTGCAAATACCGCAAATCTCTATTGGGTATCAACGCACTACTTGACCATGAAAAATGCCCAAAACGCATTTTTCTAAAACGTAAGTGGAAAATTATAAAATCGTATTTAAGATTATTTATAGCCTTATATTCTGACTTCTATTCTATATTAGGAAAAAGAAAATCGGACGAGCTTCTAGGAATGCTTAATATTTCACTACTAGGCGTTTCCATGGTTGGTGCACCTGTTTCAGCTGTAATTTTCTTTACTTCGCTCTACTTTGGCTTTGATCCTTACTACTTTGTTCTTGGCGATTTGGTTAAAGATGCTAACTTTAAAAATACGCCGTTAGCTGTTAACATGTTTTGTCTGACGATAAGAGGAATTCTGACGTTTTGTGTGTTTGAATGTGGAAGAACCGTTACATTGGGTGGAATGGTGTTATTGTTGTTATTGGAAAACGTGTATTCTCAAACAATTGCTTGATTCGAATTTTCGAATTCTAGTATCGTATCATTGATAAATACCTTAAGGACTTACAATACTTTAAGACTAATTTTTCTATGTATTCGATCTCTCTCACAAATAAGTATTTCAGTGGTCATAACAACAATATTTTGGGTGAATGTTTGTTGGATTTGGGTTATAATTAGAGCTTACAACGATGTACCAATTTTTATGTATGTTTGCCTTGTCTTTTGTTTTGGTATCCCTTTATGTTTTATTGTTACAATATTAACAACCCTTTTTTTTATTCACGGTCAAGTTTATTAACTTGGCGATTTGTGCAAGCATCAAATTTGTTACGAACCCGATGCGTCACAACGGCAGCCAAAAGGTATTGTTTGCTTTTGAATAGGATCACCAAAGCGTGTTTGCCTATAAGGGTTTATTATTATCCGTTCTTAGCCATTGATGAGCAGTTTTGCAAGGATACAGCAAAAAATCTTTTTGAAAGGATATTCGACGCAATTTTAATATTTTAAGTATAAAATAACTTTACAATTGTGTATTACTATTAGGATAAGTCACTGCTTGATTTACAATGCGGTTATGTAAACAATAAAGAAAGGATTCTTACGCTATGTTATCAAATACCCGTATAAATGGGATCTCATCAACTAATTAATAATGATAAGACGTAATAAAATCTAAAAGCCCATTAGCAAAGCCCAACACGCATGATATTGGTGAAAGGCATATTCGATTTAGTAGACTGCAGTATTTCTTATAAAATGAGTTTTGAGATGGACGTTTGTATTTAGACATGAAAAAGATGAGCACATTAATAAGTGATTTAAACGACAGTATGTTTCACACCAAATAGTTTTAAAAGCTATAAAAAGTATGGTTGTTGGAATTAATAATTCAAAAGGTAAGAAGTACAATGGTTTTGATGTGGCGGCTTACAGTAAATGGATGCCTAAGGCAGCATAATTTTGGGTGTTTTATTAAACCCAAAATCTGACTGGAATGATCACATTAAATTTATCTCCACTAAAACTAATAAGAAAATGTTTATTTTAATAAAGTTAAAATGTACGTCTTGGCTTTAGCAAAGCTCAACTATTGTTATGCTATTCTTATGTCACGCTATTCAGAATAAATAACTTTATACATTATATTAGAATAACTTTGACTAACCATTAATATTTTAGAAAATTAATATAGCATCAAAAATCTTTTCGAACAAGTTTCTTGCAGTATCCTTGCAAAACTGCCCATCTACAACCAAAAAAGGGTAGTAGTACACCCTAACTGGTAAAAACGCCCTCGAACACTTTTTCATATACAAAAGTTCTATTTGACAATGTCTTGCAACTGGCACTCATACTGCAAGTTTCTATTTGCAAACTTTTAGTTAACGAGATAGACAAATCTGAAAACTGTTATTGTAAAGCTAGAATTAAAATCATAGAAACGAACACTATTATTCAGGTACTCATCGCAAATGCATACATAAGTAGTGGAACTTCTTTATAAGCCTTAATTAATATCCATGACGTGGCAACGATTGACCAAAAAGTCCCCGTAACACAAGCTGAAATAAATTCCTGCAAACAATTTCTTATACAAGTATTTAGAATGCTAAAATGCTTAAAATTGAGTAAACTAGAAGACAATGTTTCAAGATCACAGACACAAAAACCAAGCATCAGAGAACAACTTGTTTCCAGCATGTCCAGTTCTAATATAAAAAACATCAATGCAAACGATATTGTTCTGGAGCATTCAAAAGCGCAAGAGGTTAAAATAGCGCGAATCAAAAAATATGTAATTTTGAGAAGTTGAGATACATTTAGATATTCAGGGTCCCCAAAGATATCACCAAAAATGCAGTAGTATGGATAGAACCCACAGTAAAGTGAAGACAAGAAAATCGAAAAAGGAAGTGGCGGGATCGAGCAAGCAAATCCATGAAGTGATAAATCAGTTAGTACGAACGAGTTTGGTGACTTGCCATTACCTGTTATCAAAAATTTGAAATGAACTCAAAATATTTCTTTGAAAATTGTTTAATTTAACTTACATCCGGACACATAATTTTCTTCGTTTAGCTGTGCGTTGATTCCGGACAAAGTTTCAGGATATCTGCGAACAATTAGACTAATTAGTAATGGCCATGCAGTTGCCAACACGCAAATGATATATAATCCGATAAATCCTGCATTATAGTTTTGTCTACGTTGAATGAAAAAATGAGTAAATAAATCGTAAGCAGCTCCAATTGAAGTTAGGCTGCAGAAAGTTAGGCTTGTGATGCCCATGAGTTCTCAAGAACTCATGAACACACTGTGTCGACATCTTCATCATGAAGATAAGCTTTAGGAGTTGGGGAGAAGTGAGGAATCAGGAGCCTTCAAACTTTGGGCTTCACGAGGATAATCATCATGATCATCGTCAGAAGCAGATGCAGAA
>JAQFZH010001405.1:0-21561 GCA_034695485.1 Entomobrya nivalis
AAACTTCTTAATTTAATGATCATGACAATTTACACCAAATCCTTAGTAGGTTAGTATGCGATGTGTTTATTGATACATGACAACAATTTATTTACCACTTTCAATCAATTTGTTTTGCTTCTTAGCCAATTAGGTCAAAAATACATTAAGATTAACAGAACAGTATCTTGGAAGTATACAAAAATTATTGGTGGAGTGGTTTCAAACGATTTATTTACAAAGCCATGCGATTGCATATGCTAATTTTCAAACAAATGATACAAACTTTAAGATCCTTATACAATGATTTGTGCTACTTTTAATGTACTTTCTCCAAAAGCTTTCAAACCCCTGTGAGTGTCCATGTGCGCTTTTAAATATCTTACGATAACAAACTTCTTGTGGCATATTTCATAGCTGTGACGCTTGCTTGAACTGTGTCCACTTTTGTGTTGCACTAGGTCACCTTTAAATGCAAATGTTTTGTCACAAATTTGGCAGCGGTAGGGCTTCTCACCAGTATGTCTTTGAATGTGGCTTTTGAGAGCACTAGCTGAGCCCTGACATTTAGAACACAAGCTGCACTTGAATGGCGTGTCTCTTTGATGTGTATTCAAGTGAATTTTCAAAGTACTTTTTTGGGTAAAGCTTTTTTCGCAATGGCTGCATGCAAATGGCTTGATTTTAGTATGCAATCTGTCATGTTTTGTCAGGTCAGATTTGTGGGAAAATGATTTTGAGCAGTGATTGCACGAGAACGGCTTCTCCCCAGTATGAGATTTAATATGACTTCTCAAATTATGGACACTTACAAACGAAACATCACACAAGTCACAAATGTGCGTTTTCTCGTTAATATGTCTTAGGTAGTGATTATGCAGATCTTTTGACTGAAATGTTGTAACACTGGGAAAAATAAATTCAATTCAATTCAAAGAAACCTGACGTGTACTTTGCTTTGCACAAAATAAATATACTATATTCGTAGGTCATCAAAATGCAAAAACATGTATCAACTCTAGCCGATTTCTAGAAAATAATTGGAAAAATTTAACTTAACATAATACGAAAATAACAGGTTTATTAATGTAAGTTTTTATTTTATTATGGACGCTCATGTGAGCCACCATTCCATTATTGCAATAAAAAGTTTATATGGATAAATACATCAGTTGTACTTAAAATGTCTTATTTTAAAATAGTTATTGATTATAGGAATTTAAATGAATTCTTATGGGTATTATTTGTGGACGAATAAATGAGTTCGTAGATTACTTTATTGAGTGAAACCACGGAGTCTCATGTGACACTTGTAAGGCTTTTCCCCCGTATGAACTCTCATATGTCTTGCTAAAGCGGAACTGGAACTAAATCTTTTGCGTAACCAAAAGCTTTGTTACAAAACACGCATTGGTGTTTTCCAAGATTAAATTTTTTATGTATTTTTAAATTTTGCTTTGAACTATACACTTTTCACAAATTTCACATTTAAAATCCCCGGACGTCATTGGAGTTCGTTAAAAGTCACACTGGAAGTCGTTAAGTAGTACGTCAAAAGAGTTTGGCTTTTTGACTCACCTTTTCAATACGAGAAAGGTGCACTAAATTTTAGAAAACACTGAATAAAATGAGGTACCAAGAAATTAATTTTATTTACAAAAATTTTATATATTGAAATTATTGAATATTCTATATTAATCCAATCATAGCATATTTTTTGTCATTTACAAACATTAATAAAATCATGATATATGCCTACCTATAAACTGCTCCAAATCAATTATCTATCACCAGATTTAAATACTTTCTGCACGCCAATATATTAATTAAACTTAAAATATCTCATCAAAAATATTGATGGCAAGTAATTAAATTTAATATGGCACTTATTAATTGTGGACAACCATATGATTTCGTAAATTACTTTTTTGAGTAAAACCACGGAAACATTTGTGACACTTGAATGGCTTTTCCCCCGTATGAACTCTCATATGTCTTGCTAAAGCGGAACTGGAAGTGAATCTTTTCCCACATAGGTTACAAACGTAGTCTCTAATTTGCTGATGAACAGCTTTTATATGTTCTTTAAGGTTACTTCGCTCAGTAAATGATTTTCCACATGATTCACATACGAATTGTCTTAAACCGCTATGTATTGTGATATGCCGCTTCAAACTATCTTTGTCACTAAACGAATTGTAGCATATTTTACAGCTATGTAGTTTTCCGGAACTGTGCTGTAGTTTGTGTATTCGTAGATGTCCTTCTTGTGGAAATGTTTTGTCACAAATTTGGCAGCGGTAAGGCTTCTCTCCAGTATGTCCTTGAATGTGCGTTTTTTAGAGAGACGAAGCTGATCCCAGATACTTGGAGCACAAACTGCACTTCAATTGAGTCTCCTTTTGATGTGTATTCAAGTGTCTATTCAAATTGACTTTTCTGGCGAAAGTTTTATCGCAATGGTTACATTCAAATGGTTTAATTCCAACATGTAATAATTCATGTCGTGTCAGATTAGATTTGCGAGCAAATGATTTGTAGCAGTGTTTGCAGTAGAAAGGTTTCTCCCCAGTATGAGATTTAATGTGACGTCTCAAATCAGATGCAATCACAAACGAATCGTCACACAAGTCGCAAAAGTGGGGTTTCTCGTTAATATGTCCCAAGTAGTGAATGTCAAGATTGCTTACGCTAATGCATGCCTTGTTACAAAATACGCATTGATGTCTTCCAAGATGACAATTATAATGTACTCGTAAGTTTTTTCCTGAACTAAACACCTTTTCACAAACATTATATTTAAAAATCTCTGACGCCATTTTATTTTGTTATGAGTTCAACTGAAATTGATAAGTGGTAAATAGATAGACTTTGGCTTCGTGAGAAACTTCTTAAATAATGTTTTATGAAGGAAACAATTGTGTTTTTTAATTTAATCACTAGTGGCTCTGTACTCAGTCTAAAAATCATAAATGATTGGTTGTGTTCCGTCAATATCATTCCTTCAGGAAATGAACAGGTAAAAACATGTAAGTCGACACCTGCGCAAATTCTATTTCTTTAAGGATATATCTGCGCTTCAGAACAAAACTGTTTAGCTGAGCAGCGAATGGAAAATGAAGCACCAGAGCTCAAGACTAGAGACGTCACTGCCACGGCTTTTACTCGGTAAAATAGGTAGCCTGCACTACAATATGTACGCAACTACGCACTTGTAATTCGTGTATACTTTTATTACATTGAGTACATGCATGAATAGCTTGTAACTTCCGCAGTGGTTTTAATATGCTGCGGAATAAATTTGTAGGGAAACTTATTCATGTTGTCTTAACGTCTTAGCTACTTACCAGCTATATTTATAAATTTGTTTTTAAAGTACCCTAAAAGTTTTAAATTTATCCACATCTACAGGCAAACGGATGCTGATGCATTCCGACTGCTACAGTTGTTTACAATGAATGGATGATGCATACGCTATCACGTACACCATGATTCATATAAACAGGTAGGTAGGTAAAACATATTTTTCATTCCATTCATTTTTTTCAATATATATTATCATAAGCTAGTTTGTGTATATTCTTCCTGGAAAAAATATAAAAAAGCTACTATGAATAAATACTGATGTTGTCACTATAACGTGACGCCCCAAAAAACGTGTGTGTGTTTAAAAGAATTAATATCTTCTGTGATAAAAAATAAATACATATATATTTACTTTCTCTGCAGCATCAGGCGGTTACCCGTGTGCACCCTTGCGCATATTAACATTGGCGGTCGATTTGGTTTTGTTGGCAGAGAAAAAGTTTTTTTTGGGGAACACACACCAGTACTTCAGTATAATCAACAGGCTTATATTTTTGCCTAAAGAGACTAAAGGTTCGTATTCAATCATTTGTTTTTAGATTTAGTTTTCTAGAAATGTCGTCTGTTACTTTGCATGTCACCACCAACGATTCATACTTTCTGGTTTTCTTTTTCTTTTTAGCTTCTTTCATATACCACGCTCTTCTAATTTTTCTTTGCTATGTTACACGTTCAGGAATTTTTCATGCAGATAAGTAATTTCAAATAGCAATAGCAAGTGCACAGATCATCCATTTCATGATAAAGGATGTTAAAAAATTAGACCATTTTAATCTGGAAAAAGCATGCATACTATTTTATACTATTAAATATAACTGCATTTTTCTATTGGGTTCCATAAGATATGAATTATGTACATTATCCATGCAAGAATAAGATCAAGGGAATAGTTTTTCTCGTTCTTACTTATCATCGTATTAATTTCGTTTGTATTGGGCACAGTTTTCTCTTAATTGTTGACGAACACGTTTAGTACCTCTATTATAACCTAGATAATGATAGTAGCAACAAAAGCAGTGCGAAGTTTTTTTCGTAAAATTTTATTTTTTGAACATATGTTAGATTTTCTGTACTTCCCTCGGTAGCATTTTCTTACACATAAATCACACAAAATAATTAACAATGACAATTTCTTTTCAATTAGCTCGAACACATACATGTCACCGTGTGTTCTTAATTTAGAAAATATTCGTACTCTTGTTGTTACTTTGTCGTCACTTATAGTCCATTTTTTCAGTTAATTGGCAATCGGTTTCGTTTTATTATGATACTCTGAACAGATAGGTTGATATGCGTTTTTTTCGTCATTTTATGAAGCGGAGAATTTTGTTTTTGTAAAGTCTAACAATAGAATATGTGCGTTTTCTTTAAAATGAGATTGCTTTATTTGTAAGCGCACAGTAATTAAATTTATCACGGTGGTAGTAATATTTCATTTCTGTATACTATTGTGTCGTTTTGTTCACGATACAGATTCGTGGCATTGTCCGGTGTCGGTAATTGTTTTACAAGATAACTATATGTATGTATGTATTCCATACTCGTTCATTCTTTCTTTTGAGTAGTGTCAGCTTGAGAATCTCGGATTACATTTGTGTAAACTTACGATTTTCTCACAAAGCAGAAACGCACCCAGACAGATCTTCCATAAAAGGTTAATTTTTAAACCTTCGCCACAGATTATTATCATGATCATTTTCTTCTGCTCGTACTCCACACCATATACTAGCAAGGTGGGGGTATCTTATATGGTTATTTCCAGGGAACTACTTTATATATTGTAGATCCAGTCAAATTGTCTCTCCTCCATAAATGTATTTGAAATAATATTTCGCCAACTATAAGCACTGACTACAGTGTTGGTCTTGTAGATCAGTTCTGGCTATACCGCTCATTATATCCATATAATCTATACCACTTGGTTTTTATGTTTACACCTAAGATGTGGATATTGAGATAAAATGGGACGGGATAAAAGGGATGTTTTATGGTAGTTTACTCCATTCACTTACTACCCATCGTTTTCCCCTTACATGAAAACACAATTATGCATCTTCTGGCCTTTAATTTAGTGAACAGTTTTTTTGTATGCTTTACAATATCTGATTGTACAGTAGGTCATTTTTACATAACTTAAACACCAATACAATCAACATACATCTTTGTACTAAAGTACAACGATCATAAAAAGAAAGGGTTTTTAAAAGTTTACTGCATAGTTTCATTTTTTTTGTTAGTAGGTCAGCTAGCTTTTTCTACAAGGTATAAAATAGTCCGTTGCACTTTACATCACAAATATTTTTAGAGCAATATATAATTTTTCCCCTATCTACTGACTCGGCTGATGGTTGATATGAGCTCATACTTTAAACGATCCATCTGAAATGCGTATATAATATCTGTCCGTTTTACTAGTTTCAAATGATTTCACTTTTATATAATAATGATCACTTTTATATATCGTTATCCTATTTCTATAGATGTCCAAACATTTCTCCCGTAATGTCCTTATCCAAGAACGAAGGGTCAACACTTTTGTTCGTTTGAATAAACCTACTTCTGTACAAATCCATCGATTCTTTATAGCTTTCGATGCTTTGTATAGTAAACGTGCGCATTCAGTGAGATTACATAAACTACAACATAAACTTCCCTCTACCTTAAAGTCAATATTTTTACGCTGTGAGGCAATCATTTGGCATTGTCATGTGTTGTATTGATAATGTGCATTGCATCTACGCGGTATGCTTCACAGTAAATTGTCACAAATACAGGCTTAACACGGCATAAGTCGCCCACTTTATACAGAGATGGTAATCCAAAATCCAACTATCTTAGGATGTGCTTTAATGCATTTCACCTGCATTTTTATTTTAGAAAAACAAGGTTTGGGGTTATTGTATGTAGCATTTATCAAATACGTCAAGTATTTCCAAAACTCAATCACACTGACAAAATTGATTGGTTTGATTCTATTTACAATTTTGCTTATTTAGCATGCTTGAATTTTAAAATACATGCAGTCACGTATGCCAAGATTCACTTGTGGCGTAACATATATGTGTATACTTGTTCAAATACTAAATTTGAAAGCAGTTCCGTAGTTATTCAGATCTACTTTTTACGTCAACAAAATTTTAGCTTGGAATGTTGTTCCCATCTTATGCTTACCAGAGGTTTTTCTATTCGCTTTATAGACTTACCTTACTGACGACCTAAAATAGCGCTTCATCGGAATATATTTAATAATGTGGGCATAAAACGAGGTTTTTAAACTTGAAGCATATAGTTCACGGTAATTATCATGCTTTATCAGAAGCTTTTTCCCAGTAAATGTTTGATCCTGCAATCAAATGTAGAGATTATAAAGTAGCAAACAAGCTCATCTGATTTTACTAATTTTATATCAGATTAACGTGCCTTAGTGATATGTAAAGTTAATCAATTTGTTTCTAATGTTATTCGTAACAAGATTTAAAATAATCCATTATCGGTTTTCCAAAATGCATGTGCAGTAATATAAGTAATATGTAATATAATGGAAATTTTACACTTTATGCCTAACCATATATTTTTATGTAATTAACATGCATATATACGTTAGGTAAATAATAATAACTCAAAACATTCAGATTAGTGGTAAATACCACAATTCAATTATTCATTTATTTTCAGTTTTATAAATTACAATTTTTAATAACTGAAAAGAATTGTCAAAGAATGAAAGACGCAAAAATAATAATCACTGCTCCATAATCTATATTAGGTGATTTCAATTTGTTTTAAGTGAAGTTTAATTATTGAACCTCTAATGCACACACTACTGAGCTTACCGAGAAAGTATTTTAGTTTCCATAATATATTTACTTCTAAACTAGTTAAGTAAAGGGCGCCCTGATGTTCGCTAAGCGAACATCAGGGGCGCCCTTGACCTTGTGACCCTTAATAAAGGATCTTCAAATTTGCAATTAAACGTTCTGTGAGCCACCGATTACGATGACACATTTTTATTTTTTTTTTAATTCATAAATTAAAATAAAAGTAATCAATCAAATGTATTTCTAGTATAGTTTTGTATTTCTTTACAACACGCCGCATTATTTGGTTGCACACTCACCACGCCATTCGTCATGTACTCTTATCCTCAACAAACGATCACAAAAAAAAGTGTCAAAGAATCAGCCAGCTTCATTCTTTAAATATAGGTATTAAGATTGCACCTTTTTATTGACAAAATATCTATTCATTGCGACATGGTTTAAAATTCATGTACAGGACTTTCGATAAATACTTGGTATTTTATAATAAAAAATACATTTCTTTGATTTGAAAAGGCCATTGCGTTACCTTAGACTACCTCATACGAGACTGATTTATCTATTCTCTACTAAAAACCAATTAAGTTCAACTGAACGGTTTTTGCAAAATTAGTTTTGGTGCATAGATTTGTATCCATTTTAAATTCAATCGTTTCAGTTAAACATGCATTCTAATCCCTCTTTGAACTCAAACGTTGACGACCGTTGCAGGCAAATCCTTAGACGTATAAAATAAATAAAAGCTCACAATTACATACCTGTTTATTTTTGCATACACAGAAGCTTATTTAGTAATGCAATTAAATTTACGTATTTCTCTCATTTAATTTAGTTTTTAATCTTGTTTAAACATGGTGACATCGCTACTGGTTCTGAAAGGTATTCATGCTTGGCGTACGTGACAATGCGTTCATCACAAACCCTAAGATTTACAAAACAATAACAAATGGAATCTGATAGCTGTTGTACACTTACTGTTGTGGCTACTTTCAGAATATATTTTGAATACGTAGAACGTTTGTAAAGCTTTTACATGTCGCATGCTTTGCTAATAAAACATTTTTTTCCCTAAAACACTAGATTGGTTCCATATGTGATGCTCACCTGCACGCGTAAAGAAGTGTCGGTTGCATACATGCATTGTCGCATCTTTCCATCATCGTACGGGAATACAAGCAGCTAAATTACTTGTTTAGGTACTCATTGTGACTCGTACATAAATGTGTTAAAGTTTAGAGAAGCGACTATAGTCATTTTTTGTCGGTTGGGCATTATTGAGAATTGCTGTACGTTGCGTATATATTGTATTCCAAGTATCCCAATCTTAACTAGTAAGGCCTCTGTTTTAGTTGACATTTATTTCTATCGACTTGAAATCTAGTTTTTTATTTCAGAATTGCTTCTCAAGTATTCAGTTTTGTACTGCGGTTCAGTGTTTATTCATTATAAATTCCGTTGCCCGGGTAGGTCTTATATATTATCTAATTGTTACTCCCTTGAAACAATTATAGTGCCGACATTTTACAATTTAATAAACGTTCGAGATGAGGACAGAGTAAAATTCCTATTAAGGCGAGAATTGTTTTTAATTATTACCTAATTAAAAAGTGATCCAAAAAGTCAAGCACTTTTTACCAACTTCTTATCTAGCTTCAGTTAAGTTCACGATTAACTGCAATGGCTTCCGAGACCTTCAAATGTGATTGTTGTAGTAAAGTGTTTAGTTCGAAAAGAAATTTAACAATACATTATAATTGTCATCTTGGCAGCCACAACTGCATATTTTGTGGCAAAGCTTTTCAAAATGCGAAGAAGTTGAGTGATCATTATCTAAGACATATTAAAGAGAAAGCACACTGTTGTGACTTGTGTAAAGATTCGTTCGTGTCTAGGGCTGATATAAGAAATCATATGAAGTCCCATACTGGAGAAAAGCCTTACTCGTGCAAACACTGCCCAAAAGCATTTTCACACACCTCCAGCTTGAAGAAACATGAGTTACTCCATCTGAAACTCAAACCTTTCAAATGTAATCATTGCGAAAAAAGTTTCACCCAAAAAAGTGATTTGAAAAACCACTTGAATACACATCAAACCGAAACGCCATTCCAGTGCAAATTGTGTTCTCGGTATCTTGGATCGGGAAGTGCTCTCAAAAAACACATTCATGGGCATACTGGAGAGAAGCCTTACCGATGTAATATTTGTGACAAAAAATTTACACACAACGGAAATCTAAAGAGACACGAAAATCAGCACAGTTTCAATAAATCGCACAGCTGTCAAATATGTCTAAAGTCTTTGAATGGCAAAGATAGTTTGAAGCGGCATATCACAACACACAGCGGTTTAAAAGCATTCGCATGTGAATCATGTGGAAAATCATTTACTTACCGAGGCAACCTGAAAAAACATACTAAATCTGTTCATCAGCAAATTAGAGACCACATTTGTAATCTATGTGCGAAAAGATTTACTTCCAGTTCCAATTTGGCAAGACATATGAGAGTTCATACAGGGGAAAAGCCTTACAAGTGCCACCAGTGCTTTCGTAGTTTCACTCAAGAAACACATTTACGTAGTCATTTGGTCGTCCACAATTAATACTCATTGAATTCATTAGAATTTCCATAATCAATAATACAGTAAAGTTACGCTGATGTATTTTTCCTTATAAAATAATGTTGAAACTATTATTTAGTTTGGCGCGCAGAAAAAAAACTTTGTGACATTAAGTTGATTTGTATCAGTTTATGTAAGGCTATGTATCATATGTTCTGATTTTAAAAATGTTCCTAAATTTAAAAAAAAGCTTTGCGTAAAGTTGGATATTCAATAAATATAATAAATACACCTTGCGTAGTGAAACTTCTTTCTTGTTGCTTCATTACGTTTATGTATTCTTGAATTTGTGCAACGTTTTTGTGTGTGAATGTGTAATCAAAACTAAAATAAAACACATTAGTTATTTTTTGTGATTGTTCTCGAACAATTATGATCTGAAAATGATTTTGCCCCATTTGTAAACTATATAAATAATTTGTTTCACTTCATAAAAGTACATTACGTGCCTAAATTTAAAAATTAGCGGTATATAGACCATTTATCTAAATTAATACCATGCTTCAGTGCATAGCTTATGTTTTTCATTTTTGTATACTAGTTTCTTTTGCATTAAAATATTAGTTGATATTAGTAATACAAATCATTGCACTAATATCTTAAAGTTTGTATCCCTTGCTTAAAATTTATCAAATGGGAATTGCATGTGTTTGTGAATAAAATAGTTTCAAACTGCTGTGCTGTTATTGTTTTCATACTTTCGAGCTAATGTTTCGTTAATCTTAATGTATGCTCTGGCAATTCGGCAAGTAAACCAAATTGATTTATGAAGATAAAAATACTTGTTGAAGTTCCATATTGTAGGTATGAATTAACAAGTCATGATAAATCACGAAGAAAATACGTAGATGAACGAGACGAGTAATAGTAATGACCCCCTAGTCCTGACCCCATGCTGACCACCTCCTGACCTCATGCTGACCCCCAATAATTTTGTTGTTCCGCACAAAAGTAATGTATTTTAAGGAAAACTTTATTGGTAATATCGTCACACGGTTTTTGTAAAAAGTAATGTAAGGCACTTGGCCTGGCTATGCTAATTATTATACTGCGTTGCATTGAATTTTAGTATACTGCGGATCAAGTGGATGGGAAAACCTAAGCAATTTTACATGTAAATACCGTGAATGTAAATATTGCACTGTAAACCAATAACCACTAGTGCCTGTTGCAAGCGTCATACCTCAGCTACTTATAAGTTGTACACATACATTTGATGGTAAACTACCCAGAAATCTTATGTTTAGATACATCTACACACAAATGGATGCTGATTCATTCCAATTGCTGCAGTTCCTTCAGATTAAATATATAGTGTATACACTATCACGTACACCAAGGTTTCATGTTTATTTGCACACACAAGCATAAAATCACAAATGTTTTCATTTACCAACAAATGTGCACTTAAACTATAATGACGACGCATGCACTACAGAATTTACACCCATTTATGAAACCAGTTTCGTATTTCCTCAAATGGTCAATTATGTATGCTAGTACTAATAGGCTTCGATATATTGCCAACATTGTCAACTTACATTAATTAGTGTACTTAACTTAATGTATGCACATGCATTTGTTACGTTTGAAAATGAAATGAATTTGTTTCTAAATAATTTTTTTAATGCGTTTTAATTATTTGCAGAATATGAATGTCCTTTAAATGTTTGTATTACTACGATCCCTAAAATCAACTATTAATAGGTGGTGCACTGGGTTACATACTTGAAGTCAGGTATAAAAAATGCATGTCATGTTGGGTGAAATTTCCTACGAACTTAAACGAAATAAACCAAATCAAGCGAACGTAGTCAACGTCCAGAAATCTCGTATAATCACATATATAATATCAAAATTAATAAATTGTTAGCGCATTTGTGTAAATATTTTGTCATTCATTTGAGCCTGTATTCCTAATTTACTAATTCAATAAAATCAAAAGTACATCTAACTCTTTGCAAGGTTAAATGACATCTGATGTCGCACGCAAGTAATGGTATCGTATACCTTAAACGCATTTAAACTAAAACAGTCTCTCATATTTATTAATGTCAAAATTCTATGATGCAAAGCTAATGTCACTTATAAATGCAAGTTCACAGTGCTGGCAATAGGCTAGCAGTTTCAGCATATATAAATGCATGTTAATGCTTTTAGTACTATAAATACATATATACTGGTGCCTTGTGCGTATATTGTTGCGCGGATGTGTATACACAAAAACATTGAGCTTTGGCGTACGTGACTTTGTCTACTGACAAAGTAAACTGGGATTTTTTGGAATGCAACGGCATACGTTTTTTGTGAATATGTGGTATAATTTGAGGTATTTTCGTTAAGGGATCGTTGAATGACTGTAAACCATTTATGTATAGCTCATATATCAGTTTTGAAACTAGTGTTAGGATTAATGATTTACAGCTCATGTTGCCTGCATAAGAGTTCACCTTTCCATTAAATTTTTAAAGTGTAAAGCCAGTAATGCATACACAAGTCATCCACACACGTACTTGTCATAGTAGAAGTATACAAGCATCAAAAGTCCATGTTTCTGTTTATATTGCATTACCGACATGCTATCTTGATTTACTAAAGCTCCTGGTTTAAGTGGCAATTATTTGCTCTCAACTTCAAGTCAATTTTTATTTCCCAAATAGCTGCTCAAGTAGCTATTGGTGTTCTGCTGCTGAGTTGTGATTTTCAATAATCATTATTCTCACAGAGGTCGACCAACATCATTTTTATTAGATTTGTCCTTTAAACAGTGGTAGTGAAAAACAACAACCGACTTCAATGACAAATTTCGGACAGAACGCAGATCTAATTGTCATTAGAGAACAGAATAGCTTCCTGTTGATTATTACTAAAGAAGGGATTCACAGTACTAAATTCTTTCCAATAAGTGATTAATAAGTGTCAGGTAAACTTTTAACAAACTGAAATGGCGCCCTGGAATTTTAAATGCGATATTTGCGGAAAAGTGTTGAGTTCAAAAAAAGTTTAACAGCACATAAAAATTTTCATCTTGGAAGGTACCAATGCGTATTTTGTAAACAACCTTTTACCGGATCAAGTGCCCTTAACTTGCACTATCTTAGACATATTAACGAGAAACCCCACTTTTGTAAATTGTGTAAAGATTCGTTTGTGCTTTCGTCCCACTTGAGATCTCACATCAAATCTCATACTGGGAAGAAGCCTTTTAGCTGCAATCACTGCCCAAAATCATTTACGCGAAGTTCTCACCTTGAAACTCATAAGCTAGTGCACCTTGGGATCAAAACATTTAAATGTACCCATTGCGAAAAAAGTTTCACACGAAAAGATCATTTTAAAAACCACTTGAATACACATCAAGCAGAAACGTCATTCAAGTGCAGCTTGTGTTCTAAGTTTCTGGGATCAGGAGACTCTCTCAAACAACACATTCGAGGGCATACTGGTGAGAAGCCTTATCGCTGCCAAATTTGTGATAAAGCATTTGCAGAAAAAAATAATCTACGTCAACATGAAAATACGCACCGTTCCACCAATTGTCACAAGTGTGAAGTGTGCCACAAGGGTTTTGTTTGCAAGAGTAGTTTAAAGGCTCACATGACAGTACACACTAGTTTGAAACCTTTTTCATGTGAATTATGTGGTAGGGCTTTTGGACTGCGAGGTTGCTTGAATAAACACACTGAAACAGTTCATCATAATATCAAAGACCACTTGTGTAACATTTGTGGCAAGCGGTTCTCTTCCAAAGGTAATTTGTCGGAACATATGAGAGTTCACACGGGCGAAAAGCCTTTTAAGTGCCAAGTATGTTCAACTGCATTCCGACAAGAAAGAGGATTGACACAACATTTGGCCATCCACAATAAATAAGTGGATTATTTGACCTACATTACTTGAATAATTTGCTTTACAAAACAGTGAGGAGAAACTAATCTAAATAATGTCCAAATGCAACTTGCAATAGTGGGAGATAAACATTGTTAACTATTTATATCCTTGAATACATTTTAAACGCATTATATTTACTCTTTTTATAAAATCTAAAGTGCGGTACTAATTTTGTACTAAATGCTACTGTAGTCGTACTAATTTTTTGTTAAATTATAAAATTAAGTTAAATTTATAAAATTAATAGCATACCTTAAATTTTAATTTTAAAGTTATTATTCTACAATTCTATGCATATACATTTTTTTGATTAAAATAAATCACATTCAATACAACTGACAATTTGAAAACAACATTTTAAGTAAGCGCGAAGAAAAAAGACCCTGTGAGCCACAAGGCCCTGTGTTCTATTTAGTTTAGGTAAGCACGTATCAAACTTACTGATATGTGCATATCTACACTAGTATATTGTATGCATCGACTGGATTTTATTTTAAACTAGTAAAGCCAAACTTTCGGTTTAAATGGCATTAATTTCTCTTGTCTGAATGGATAGTTTTTAGTTCACAGTCGTTGCTCAAGTAAATAGTTTTGTTCTGCTTAGTTGTAATTTACATTAAGCTTCAAACGTTTTTATTTACGTTTTTTACAAACGTTAGACTCAAAATTCTGATACGCCATTTGAGTTTATTCTAATGATTATCTATAACTCAATAACTAGTAAGAAGAAAGTGTTTGGGTTCGTGATTTAGTTCTTAAATATTAACCATTGGTGGACTATTCTATTCAATATGGGTGATTGACTCTGCCTTTTGTTCTAAACTTGTCATAAGCATTGAGTAATTGTCAGGCACAATATTTGTTTCAAGAAATAAAAGCTAAACATTTTGTAAATCAAGTTCTACGGAAATGCATGTTATGGTAAATTACTACTAAACTGAAGAACTTTACTATATACCTGATCACCGAATGGAAAATGAAATCAGTCAAGGGGAAAAATTGCCACTTATATGAAGGGTTCTTCACATATATAATGTGACACCGAGAATACATTTTATCCATCAGAAGTACTTTAAATGGATGCATCTTTTACCATGCTATTTATAGATTAGTAACCTTTTCAACAGAGCAAGTGTTTATGTATGCTGAGGATAATATGGGCATGTACGTACCATGTGCTGCGAATCCGTAATCCTCATGAATAGCTCCAAAAGTATATCCCAGCAGCTTACAAGCGGTATAAAGACACCACGTTGCCTGACTATATCTCAAATTTGACCACATCTACAAAATCATAATTTTACAAAAGGACATTTACACATGTGAGTAGTGCAATTAGTTTGAGGCCAAGTGTTGTCAACTTACATTTATTAACGTTGTCCGAATGTATAGAACCTTTGCATTTTCATTAAAATGGGACTTTACTAACTAAGATTAGATTGCGTGGAAAAGGTCTTGAGAAAATTTATGCCATTTGAGCAGGAAATTTTGTATTTCAGCCAAACAATATTTGTATTCATGAATTTTTTACAGATAATTTTATTATTTGAATTCATATTATTAACATTGGAAACTCTTGCCCATTTAGTAATTGTATTAAAAAATTCAGCATTGTTGTCTTGAAAAGATATATTTATGGTTAACATAAATATATTCTAAATATAGCCCAAAATTACTGCTTTGTGTTGCTTATTTGAAACGATCATATATTCGTGGTCTCGTACGCCAAAATTGGTACTTTTGTGAAGACGCATTCAAATAATCCTACTCAGGACTACTCACAACACTTTAGCAACCTTAATTTAACTTTTATTAGGCTTCTAACATGTATCAATGAACATTTTATCCGATGATACAAAACACGTAGGGCATACATTCTTGCAGTTACTAATTTTTAATTATTATCAAACTTTATTTCAATATGATTCACAGTGTACTTTGTTAGATTTTATGTATGTTAAAATAATATGAAAAATAACCAATTACGGGTTAGAAGTGTGAATTTTAAAAGATTTCTCAAAACAATTCCAGGAAAATGTAATGCTATTTTTGATTTGTAATCAACTCAGTCAGTTTCTTTACTCTACAGTAAGATGTTTTGTGATGGTATATTCGAATAAAATGTTTATTTATTATGAATGACCAAATGTTGTAATAATCCCCTCTCATGAGCAAAAGCAGTTAAACATGTGTGACACTTCAAAGGCTTTTTATCCTTACGAATTCTCATGTGTTCATATATTTTTGAGTTGGGACATAATTTACTGTCACAGTAATGGCACTCACGGTCTTTAGTTTGATGATATACAAATTTGTTATTTGTTTTCAAGCTACCCAGCGCCATAAATGCTTTCTCAAACAATTCACACGAAACTGGTGTCATACCACTGTGAGTTCAATTCCTAAACCAATATATCATATTCCTGATCACTGATCACGTACGCCAAGGATAATTCTTGTGGCTTAAAAACACGCATAAAACTGTATATGCGCAGTCACCAATAAAACATATGTGGCACTTGAAAGACATAGGTCTTTCCTCTTTTTTGAAAGCACCACATTTTAGTAAATCCAAGCAATTCCACTTCCGGCGGGCTAACTTTACAATGATGCATTTTACATAGATTTCTTTATTTCTCAAAACGAAGTCGCCTAAATATAACATTAGAACTAATCAACTTTTACTGATTAATATTGACCAGTGCTTTTACTAAATCGGTTCCCATGTATAAATAATTTTTCACATCTTTTCAAATGAACATTTGAGTTTGCTAATATTGCTATCCTTGAAAGTTTCTGATATAGAGTCTGATATAGGATTTCTTCGATCTAATTTTTTCATACAACGCAATTAAAATTACATATCGAAAGACTTCGATATTTATATTTAGTTGATTTAGATCTAAAACACGGTTTGACAAGTACAATATTTAATACGACGTACAAAAACGAGGACGAATCAAAACCCAGATTGGTTTCCGAAAACGTTTCGAGTAGTGGACACAAAAATAAAGTCTATGATTTTTTTATTGCTTAGTTTTTAACGTAGTCAAGCAGAAATACTTGAGTTTGCTTCCAAAATTGATTTGATTTAATGCATATAAAATTCTTCAAGCACTCAACGAACTTCTGGAAAGATTTAAAAATTAATTTTTATTTAAAAAACATGTTCTTTACTCTAATATATTTACAAAATGGCAACTAAAATAATTGCAAATGAGTACAAAAAAAATATTCAAGTTGTAATTAATGTGTTTAATAATGATGGGTAATCCTATGACGATGCAATCCACTGTTTCGTGCAAAAACACGAAAGCATTGGCAGCACTTGAATGGCTTTTCTCCCGTATGAACTCTCATGTGGTCTGCTAGCTTACTTTTTGAAGAGATTCGTTTGTCACACAAATTACAAACATGCTCCATAGTATTAGAATGTACTGTTTCAGTGTGTCTTTTCAAATCCCCTCGCCGCATAAAACCTCTTCCACACAAATCACAAGCAAAAGGTTTCAAAACACTGTGAGTTGCGGTGTGCTGCTTTAAATTGTTTCTGCTCACAAACGATTTATGACAAACTTTACAGTTGTAAGGCTTTTTGAAACTGTGCACATTTTTGTGTCTCTGTAAGTGACTTTGAAGCGCAAATGTCTTTTTACAAAGTTGACAGCGGTAGGGTTGTTCTCCAGTATGTGCCTGAATGTGGTATTTGAGCGCTAAAGCTGATCCCAAACACTTGGAACACAAGCTGCACTTGAACGGCGTCTCTGTTTGATGTGTATTCAAGTGGCTTTTTAAATGTGCTTTTTTAGTGAAGCCCTTTTCACAATGGTTGCATTTAAATGGTTTGATTTCTTCATGCAGAACATTGTGTTGCTTTAAGTACGATTTAATGGAAAAAGTTTTCGAGCAATGTTTGCATGAAAAAGGCTTCAGTCCAGTATGAGATTTAATGTGTCTTCTCAAATCATAGGCACACGAAAACGAATTTTCACACAAGTCACAAAAGTGGGGTTTCTCGTTGATATGTCTTAGGTAGTGATTGTTCAACTTGGTCGCATCCCCAAAAGCTTTTTTGCAAAATAAGCATTGGTGCTTTCCAAGATGGCAAATGGTATGTCTGACTAAACTTGTGTTTGAACTGTACACTTTTTTACAATAGTCACACTTGAAATTTTGTGACGCCATTTGATTATGCTGTGAGCTTAATTGCAAATTTATATGCAGTACAGGGAAAGAGCAAGGTCTCTAAAATCTATTCCTGTATATTTATACTCATAAAACAAAACTATTTTGTTGTTTAGCGGTATTTTTCTCTGACTTGCCCCAGGGCTGTTGTGAATCACTATCACTGTTTTAAGAAGGAAACAGGTTAAACTTAAGGAATTGAGCTCTGTCGCAGTTTCGTTTACAACTGAGCAGCTCTACAAATACTATTTGGCTAAGCAGCTACTTTGGAAATTTAAAGTAGACTTCAAGTTGAGAGAAATTAATGCCACCCAAACGAAGGGTCATAATCGTTGAAAATAGTTTACATGCAATACTGCATGTAAACATGCATGAATTTGGGGGCTTTGGGTGCGTACGTACCTTGACTATGTTGAGTACATGCATGAAGGCCTTGTCAGTGCATCAATCGTTTAAGGATAAAGCTATTGAATTGCTCATAAGCTCTTTTGCAATAAGCATGTGAATTCATTCTGTAATATTCTTTACTAGTTTAAATAATAATATGTCAGCTACCTATAAGTGGTATAAATTCAACTTAACGTTATCCACAAGTTTTACCGCACATGCACACAAATATATGTCGATCAATTGCAATAATACCTAATGTTGGTTTTGTGGAAAATAAATATGTATGCACCACATACTGCTAAGTTCAATACATATTTTAGAGAATAAGCATGCACAAAACCGTAAATGAATAATACGGACTAATAGCAATAAGACCATTTGCATGTATTAATATAAGATAGTAAGGCTAACTTCAGAAGCATTGCCGGTATCGTGAACTAGCATTGATCAGATCTGTTAGCATCATTTTGGTTTCATATTAACGAAAGAATTAGTATAATGTCTAAAATGTTTTAATGAAGCAGTTTAAAAAAGGTTGATCATAGTATATACTGATGGAAAAAACTGTCAGGTTCCATTGTACAATTCCACCATGCAAATAGTTGAGATAAGCATTTACCAACATGAAATTATGAAAATGTGTTCTGTAACATGAATACAAATATGTTTTCTAAGTCTTACCATTTTCTTTTACATTTATTTGAGTCTATTACATATCAATTATATCATGGAGAATTTATATAATACCAAATAATAGGCATACTTAATAAACACAAATAATCATATAAAATGCAATAATTACCATAGCCATACAAAACAATGCAAGAATCTGGTGACAAAATTACCCATTATGATACTTTATACAATTTGCAACTTAAATAGGTATGCAAATTAGTATAAGACATTTACCAAAGTACAATAAATCCCGAATGAAAAATTTCTAGGTGTTAAAAAATACCCTTCAATGAATGCAAATGAAATACCCCACATCTATAACAAAGTCCATGTCGATGCATTCTAATCGATACTATTGGTAATATATAGAACGGTATCGCAAACGCTATCACGTACGCCGGGGTTTAATATTTAGGAGCACAAATGCAAATAAATATTTACTGATGTGAGAATTTTCCTACAAAGGTGGACTTGAGAGTATTCTAATAACAAGGAGACTATTCTTATGTATTATTAAATGAAAACTATGCCTACTTTTAACGCATTGCCAGTATCGTCAATTCGCACTTATTAGTGATGTTTACTTTATAGGAATTTAAAACAAGTTTTGGATTTACGTTAACATAATAGTTTACCTAATCGAAACTTACATTGTATTTTTTTTAATGAACAAATACGCTTCTTATGCAGCATATTTTGCACCACTATTTATATATAGTGCTTCAACAGAAACATGTAAGTGCCCAAAAAGTATTAAATTTGAGCTTTTTAAATTTGAATTAACAAAATCCTGAGCATTAATAACTAAAGTTATAAATATACAATTGATATGTATTACCTAGTATAAAATTTTATTTAAGCAAGGTGTATTTATTAAATTCAATGAATATCCAATCTTAAGCAAAGCTTAACATATTTTTTTCATTTGATTTTTTTTAAATCAGAACTAAAATGCTGAAATATTTTCCATGGCTACTTGTAGAGTACCAGCTTATATATTACAATCAAGGCTTTTCCTAAGCTTGGGTTTTTAGCGCACTCGCCCCGGAATCCGGCCTACTGCGCGATGCTAGCTCGTAGCTAAGCATGCATGCATATACGAGTTTTGTGCTCAACTGCTTGCTAAAGCCTACGTTCCGGGGCGAGTGCGCTAGAACCCCAAGCTCAGGAAAAGCCTTGATTACAATGTATGCATTTTAAATAAAACCTACACATGCATACACCCCAATGTAAAAAATCGTTCTCCATAACCATCTCAATCGTGCAAGCAGTCACGAAACATTTTAGAAAATGCTGTGTACTGGCAATTATGCTCCTGTTTATTTTCGTACGACAATACGAGCCTCAAAGTACCTGTTTTGGTATACAATGGGTTGTATCAGTTACACTGTGTATTAGAACGAGAATATGCGTTGCTTATACGCTATTCCATCTAAACTTATTTTCTTTTAGTATCAATAAAATTTTCAAACTGGTGGTGCCTTGCTTTATATCTGTCTTTAAAAAAAGCTTACAAATATAATTTAGCTACCATGGAATCTTTCGAACGCGTAAAAAAGTGAGCATGCAAGAAAGTCCTAGTACCAAAAATCGTCCACTTTTAAAACTTTCAATAGTAATAATAATTTGCAGGATAAAGCTAAGTTTCACTTTTTACAACATAGTTTTCCAGATTGTAAAGTAATTCTTTTTAGTAAAATACTCAACAAAACTTATTCATCGAACTGACTACTAAGTAAGGGTTAAAGTTTTGAACTGTACTGAGTTAAATGGAACCCCAGAATTTTAAATGTGATTTTTGTGAAAAGATGTTTCGGGCCAAAGCAAATTTGCAAATACATAGAAATTGCCATTTGGAAACCTACCAGTGTATATTTTGCAAAAAAGGTTTTCGTAACTCAAAGGATCTCAATATTCACTATCGGAGGCATATTAATGAGAAACCTCACTTTTGTGACTTGTGCAAAGATTCGTTTGTGCGTCCCTATGATTTGCAAAGTCACCTCAAATCTCATACTGGTGAGAAACCATTCATGTGCAAACATTGTCCAAGATCATTCACGCATAAAAGTGGTCTAAAAGGCCATCAGGTAGTCCATGATAAAATCAAATCTTTTAAGTGTGGTCAATGTAATAAAAGTTTTACCCGTGCCTACATTCTGAAAGATCACTTAAACACCCATCAAACCGAATCGCCATTCCAGTGCATTTTTTGTTGCAAGTTCCTGGGATCCGCTTCTGCTCTTAGAGACCATTTACATTGGCATACTGAGGAAAAACCTTACTGTTGCCAAGTTTGTGACAAGTCATTTGCACAAGAAAGCAATCTAAAACAGCACGAAAATAGGCATAAACCCAACAAAAGCCATAGCTGTCCAACATGACACAAGAAATTTATTACTAACAGTAAGTTAAAGCGGCATGAGGCCACTCACAGCGGTTTAAAGCCTATTAGCTGTGATTTATGTGGACTATCGTTTACAGAGCGAAGTAGCTTGAAAAGGCACACAAAAGTGGTTCATCTCAAAATTAAAGATCACATTTGTAATTTGTGCGGTAAAGGATTCTCTTCCAAAAGCAAGATAGCTGAACACATGCGAATTCATACAGGAGAAGAGCCCTTCAAGTGTTCCAA
>JAQFZH010001406.1:0-21541 GCA_034695485.1 Entomobrya nivalis
GCCCTATCCTTCCACCCGTAATTTTCATGAGTGAAAATGAAAAAAAGGAGATAAAAATCGACCTTTGTACCCATCAAAGGAAAACTGCGGCGTAGCCTTATAGGAAGCAGAGCTACAAGGAACAGTACTACTACGTGTAATTCAAAACGCATGGGGGGATTATTATCAGAAAAAATTACACTCACGCCATTCACCAATACTGTCTATAAACTGAGGCTACACATGCATCAAAGAAAAGTGTCTGTTTAATCAAAGTGAAATGTCATAGTCATGAATATTTTATGAATCCATCTATCCCTAAAAAAGGTAGAATTATTGAAGTTTTACAAGTGTTCTAGCACCATATGTGTCAAATTTTCCGAATCTTTTCGTAATAAAAGTTGCTGCCTCCATGCCAGGAAAAAAATATCATTTTAATTTTGTTCCCTTCGGAGATATAAACTCTGTTTATGAAAGAAAATTTTTCTCGTTCATCCCAAGCAAATGAATAAGTTAGTGCAGCACTTATACGGCTAGTTTTTAAGAGTACTTTTTTTTACTATGTCATAACATAATTTGAAGAGAAAATATAATGTCATTTTGAACGTATCAACAACTCAAAAGATTCATAATGATTCTCTAATTTGGACCTGAAAGCTGAGCTGTGTGTGTCGTCGTGTGCAATGCACAATATAAGCTTTCTCTTTTTTATGCTTATGTTCTTGCATTTTTAAACGGTTATATTTAGTGGGACAGTTCACGTTCCATTATGCCATAACACCAACCCAGCAACACACACACACATACGCTTTGATGTTTCATCATGACAGCGAGAAAGACGTGAAAAGAAGAAATTAGGGAGGCACTCATTCTTTTTTTTGGAAGATGTTCTCTCTTCGTCCATTCGCTTCATTTCCCCTTTTTAAAACTCATATTATTTGCTTCCTACTTTCTCTCGTCACAAGACGAAACGAGATTTTTTTTGTAAAAAGGAAAAAAAAACTTTGTCAAAACGAATCTCATCTCTCAGCTTTTCCTTATGTGGATTATGTCATTTTACTACTACAGACAGGCTCGTAAATCCTAAAAAAAGGGCTTGGATTTTTTGGAGAAATTCCAGTTTTTTTTCTTCTTCTCAACATAAAATATAATACAAACACATGCTGGCGTGGTGGCTTTGGCCTGGGTCTAGGCTTACGACACAAAACGACAAGAGCAAAAGTTTTTCACAAGCTTTTTTCGTTTCTGTTGCTGGCGTGCGATTGTGTGAATTAGAAGTTGTCTGGGCAACCTGGATTTTTTTAAAAGAGGTGACAAATATAATATACTATATTATATGCCAAAAAGTGAGGGTCATGTCATGAAACATATTAATATTTTTATACATAAAAACACGCTGGCTGATGTATATTCCATATGACTTTCCCTTGAAAAATTCCCCTACAGCAACCATTTTTCAAAAGTGTACATCTGTCTGTTTCTTCATGTAATTCGTGAATCGTCATTTTCAAGTTACACTTTTTTAAACTTTTCTTTAAGAACCCTGATTCCTTTTATTTTACTCATCCGTTGAGAGATATCATAGAGAAGTTAGATAGGTTTAGGGTTAGAAACTCTTTCACTCTTCAAGTGTTTTCCCCGTCTTCTTCCTATTGCAGCATCGCGACAGGGTTCGTATATATTCTACCAAGTAAACAGTATTAACAAAAAAACTTGGTAGTTTTAGTGAAAAGCAAAGCATTGTGGAGAAGAAGTAGCAGGAGCAGGAAGCAAACCAATGGTCCTTCGTTCGGAAGACAAAGTCTAACGGTTATAGGATCAGCTTTGTGTATTGTATCAATATCATTGTGGTTTTTAGAGAATAGGATCAGTGGTAATAATAGTAAAGAGTAGTAGCACACAAAAGTATAGTAACGTAACATATCATTACCAGTTTTCACTATATCCAAAAAAAATATAGTGGGGAAAGGAGTGAAAGTGGCAGTGAATATAAAGGAATCAAGTGGTTGGACAAGCCGAACGAACGAAGCAGTACTCCATTGGTATCCAGCCACAAAAATGTTCATTTAATATAGAGGCGAACAAAGAGGAGGGGGAAAAGGAAGCGTTTCTCAAAGTGGTTGATGGTATGGCAAAAATTTCCATCTTCTTATAATACTAATATTATGTTATGTAACTACATGGGTAGAGTTTCTCCGCTGTATCATTTCTTGTTATTATTATTGTATTATTATCATCATCATCAGCAAGTGCATTTACTTTGTTTTTCTTGCATACATTTCATACTATGTATACTATATGCAAAAGCACACTACTGGACATGTACATACGTATTATTTTTAAAGGCAAAAGTCAGAATCCAGCTTGGGCAGCTTTAGCATTGCTTATTTCGTTATTTTCGAAAAAGATTGCCCATTTGCTTATATATATATATTTCTCTTGTTGAGTTTTGTGCGATATGTTATGTAAGTAGAAGATTATGGGAAAAGGGAGAGATAACATCATGCTATTTGAACAACAGACTCTGTGACTACTCATACAAGTCAGTGGAGTTGGGGTAGTAAAAGTAGTATACATATACGTGAAGAACAACAACTAAAATAAAAGTCACTGGTAGTGGTGGTGGCGACGGTGGTTGGTAGTGTTAGTTGGTACTCTAGTAATAATGAGGAAATGAAACCAAGTCTAAAATCCAAATCCTTAAAAAGCCAGGACAATGCACAATATTATGTATAGCAGTCTTTTAGTGAGAAGTTTTCTGTTTTATTCTTCTCTCTATGTAGTCAGTATACAAGTTAAGTTGGCGACTGCTGCATAAACTTAGTTGGTTTGATATGTTCCATATAAAAAGAGATGTGTTAGGGGTAGGGCAAAAAAAATAAGCAAAAAGCAAGCTAACGAACAGAGAACACCCAACCCTAAACACACAGTCAGTTTGACTGTGAACAAAATAAATGGAACATTCATATTCCTGTACTTGCAAGAAGCAGCTAACTTTAACTCAACTCAGCACATAGAAATGCTTAGGCAGAGAGCAGCAACATAACACATCTTGTGTACATATTCGCTGGTTTACTTTAACAAAAATTTGTCTAATTCTTTCACTTTTGCTTTTGGCGTGCTAGATTTGTTGGTATAGCTTGTGTCTCTTAAGTTTTTCGGTGTGAGCGTAGTGTTATGCTGGCAGTTTAGAGATCACCCTTCCTTTTTTCGAACCACATTCGCAGTTTCCCTTTCACTTGATGCTAGTCGGTTGTCGCAGGTTGAACAAGACGGACCTCACCTTCCGTTTTTTCTTCAATTCATATGGTGCTTTCCAACTAGTCGTTCTTACCGTGTCCATCTATCCTCTATTCAGGCATCTCTATTTCTCTACGTTGCTGTGCTGTGCTAAAACAGCTAAATTTCAATTTTGATACAAATACAAACTTTCGCGTTTTCTCCTTGAAATTAACACAAGAAGGGGCTACTTGCTTTAATAAACTTTACAACAACAAAAAGAGCAAAAAAGTTCTATTTAACATTAAAACATCACATTCAGTCAGGTACACTACTTGTATTTGTACTCATAAGGGGGAAATCAAATGCTGAATATATGTCTAACATAACATTATGTTCTTCCAACTTTATACTATTTGATTCATTTCTCGAAATCCAACAAATCCACTCATATTTTGCTGACTTAACTTGACATGATTGTTAGTCTTGTAAGGGAGTGTCACTTTTCTCACCTGTGGGGATGTTGAAAAAATCTCATCTCTGTCTCATCTCCCGTCAACTTGTTCTCAACTAAACTATATAGTAGTGTAAATCCCCACGTTCTACTCACACAAGAGCATGACTTTTCCTATTCTCACAATCTTCATCGTCAACCGTCGTCGCCTTGTGTAAAGCCACGCTACGTGAAGCCATAATATTATACTCAACATCTTTTCATCAGTTTTAATATTTGCTCGCACTCGCTCCTCTGTTTTTCAACTGTCTCCCCGACAAACTTGTACACAAGTGTAATGTTTGAATACGTGTGAACAAGTTGTTTCCGCAAAGAAGCAACCCGTTAAAAAGATAATCATACCATCACCTTGTGCTAGTGTAATATTTACTTTGTAGAGAACGTCAAACAGAAGAGCAGCCATACACAGCCACTCTCTCTCCACCGTTTCTCTCTCTTCTTCTTCTTGCCATACAACAAAACAATATCACAAAAAAAACACAACTTGTTTCTACTTTTACTTTTTCATCTTTTTGGACTTGCTTACACTTTGCTTCCCACACCACCAGACCAAAAAGAGTCCTTTTCTTTTCCAAAAGAAAGAAAAAAATTGTCCTTCCCAATGTACTTCTTGTGTGTGTGTTACACAAAAGTTAGCAAAGTTGACTTTTGGTAAAGTTGTTTTCCTTTTTTTTCTCCTTTGCCCGCCTGATAAACTGTTCAATTGTAATTGTATGTAATATGCCAGCAGTGTCTGTGGACAACACATTTCGGTGAAATATATTTATAGAAAGTCCTTCCTTTATTGCTACTGTAACTAACTAAAAAAGAAAAGATCTTCAGAGAAAAAGGGAGAGAAAAAAAAATCTCGGACCAACTCGTCATCATCATCTTTGTGAGTGGTTTTTTTTTTGTTAAGCAGCAGCAGCAGTGTGGACTCATATTAATGTATTATGTATGTACATAATATTATATAATAGTCCAAAAGAAACAACCTATATATATATGTGTGTTACTCCAAACAAACTGGTTGTTGAGTTGATATACGCTCCTACATGTTGTACGTGCAGATGAGAAATTTTTTCTTCTTTCCTTCTATATAGCCAAAAAAGAAATAGTTGAATAGTTGTAGATCGGTTTAGGTCTTTTTGGATTCTGCTAGTTTTTTTTTATAGAAAGAGGAAGAAAAAAAGAAGGGAAAACAGACTACATATGTATACATATCTCTCTCTCTGCGTGTGTAAGCATCAGCAGAAGAAGCAGTTTAAGCTACACCATTCCTGAAGACTAGTAATTCAACAGCAAGAGCAGAAAGAAAAGCATCAACTCTCTTTGTACAAAAAGGAGAAAGGGAGAATGTAACAAGAGCTCCGTATACAACAGCAGCATCGGCTAAACACAGTAGCAACATTATATATTGTATCCGCTGTCGTCTCGCTTTCTCTTTTCTCCCTTCCCTTTTTTTCTACATAACTTTCGATGGTGGTGGTGGTGGACTAGAGTCCTCGAATAACAGTGCTTTTTGTGTTCACTCTTTTCACTCGTTCAAAGAGAGACTGTTGTTAGCCTGCTTTGCCGTTGGCTTTGCTTCTCTCTCTTTCTCTCTCCCTGCTTTGATGGCCGAAAAAAGGGAGAACAAGTAGTGGGAGTGAGAGTGAGACTGCTAGTACATAAATACACAAGTACACACATACTCATAAGTATACAAAAAAGGAACACGCATACCTACGTATACAAAAAAGGGAAGAAGCATTTTTATTACGTCTTACTTTTCTTGCCAACGATTACCCCACCCATGCCCTATGCTTGTAAAGGTGTGGTAGCAGTTTTCTATAAAATGCAGATATAAATATATACATATACATGTGTGCATATATGTATGTATAAAAGTATATACAAATAAAAACATTATATATACATTACATTGTATTACGTATAAACTCGCATGAAGAAGCAAACTTACTCATATGTTATGTTGTTGTTATATATGTGCCTCAGAAAATGGTAATGGAACAGTTAGCGATTCACGAAAAAAAAATACCAGTAGTACTTTCAATTTTTAGCACAAACGGAAAAAATCGAAAACATTAAGAGAGAAAAGGAAGAAGGGACAGAGAATAAGAGCTTTCCCTTATGAATGATCTTACTTCTTTACATTTGCTATAAAGACTCCGCATATTCTATACATAACGTATCCGCAATCCACATCCACTACTCAGCAGAAATAAAAGAGAAAAAAGGAGAGAAAACCAACTGCAACTCTCTGCTCTAGTGCTTCCCCTCTTGTTCGAGAGTTTCTCCTCTTTTTGGTTTTAAAAGGTTTGTTGAAAACCGTTTGAAGAAAAAAAATACGTAATAAACGTGCAAACCTATTTATCTACCTTCTTTTCCAAGAGCAACTCTATACATTACAGCAAGCAGCAAAATAACAGAAGCAACAACACAAACAACAAGTTATTTTCTGCAGGATATAAAGAAAAAGGTTTGTTGCAATAATGCATATTACACACCGTGTACGCTCGTTTTCTTTCATACATTTTGCTTTCTTTTTTGCATATGAGCCAGCTTGCTTTGTTTTCCACACAAATGTTTTTTTTTCGTGTGTGTGCTGCACCGAGAGAGCGGAAAAGCATCATGGCTTTATTGTATTTTATATCAAAATCTAGTAATCTTTTTGTGTGTTCCGTTCCGTCCTTTTTTTCCTGCTTACCTTGTCTTGATTTAGAATGCATGAAATGCGCTCTGCCCTAGCTTTTTTTGCCCGCTGTTCACTGTTCAGTTCCGCTAACACCGATGAAGCTACAAGCTTAAAGTTTCAACAGCACAAAAAAAGAGCGCAACTTGTAGTTGTAGTGGTTTAACTTTTTAGACAGAGAGGAAAAAGGGGTGAATATAGTGTTATGTGCGTACCGAGAGTTCTCTCCTCTCCCTGTTCAATGTTCAATTCAGAGAGTCAGCAGGATATTTTTTTCCGTTCCAGAAAAAAAAGGTGTACCCAGACCCAAAGAGAGAGAGTCAGCTCAACTCAGATGGCACGGGTGGTGGTGGTGGCGGCGATGTATGCATTATGGATGGCGGTGAACTGAACGGCTCTATTTATCTGAAAGCACACAGTATTCATACATAGCAAACACTCACTATGAAAAAGAAAAGCAGGTTAGGTTGGTCAAGTTCTTTACTTTCTTGACGTTTACTTTCCCTTTATCCTTTTTTCCTTGTCTACCTTTTACCTTCTTTTGCACGTCTCATGAATTTCCCATCTTTCTCTGCCTGACTACTATATTCCGCCCGTATGGCAAAAGTCAAGCGGCGAGGAGCAAGGGAAAAAAGGGGAAAAGGAGAAAAAACACCTGTCGAGAATCATTGTGCTTATGTAAATGCATAGTGTGTGTGTGTGGAAGTGGATGGGTTGCGTTACGTTTTCATTCACCTGTTGTTTGTTGTGTCGTTCTTATTTTTTGCTCGAAGAACGCTACTGTTCACTCACATATACGCCTTTCAGCTTACATGTAATATGTAAACCATTGTCTCGTGCATTTACACACTGTTGCTTTCTTTTCCCGTCGTTTTTTTTTGTAATAATAAATGCCATCACATCACACAGCCCACTATTGCATGTTGGGTGGTGATGGTGAAACTATGTTCCATTTTGCTGGTTTCGTGTACTAAAGATGATATCAAATAAACATGTAGTACCACCGTCTTGCATAAAAATATATATAGGGCGAACATTGTATATGAGTACACATGCATGTATAGGAAAACAATGGGATTATGAGGAACAGGTACCGTTAAACTGTTTTTTATTGAATGCCTTTTATTATTCCTTTGACGCATTACACACGTTGCATGAGAAAGGGCGGTTACGGTTATCGATTATACACAATGTATGAAGTTGAAAAGGGGATGGATGATGTTAGTGGTTGCAATAATAATAAGCCATTTCCGAGATTGCCAGTTGAAGAGTATTCCTATTTATTGCGAATTGTTAGTATTGTGTCACCTTTTGTTCAGAGGGAATCAATGAATAAAGAATGAAAAGGGGATGATGGGAACGATACAAAAGATAAAAGTCAGCGTGACATGAAAGAAGTATTGAAAATGTATAGCAGATAAAAAAAAAGTATTTCCATTTTTGATTCCTCTGATTCTGCTTTTCTACGTTCAGATTTGCCCCAAAAGTAATAAAACAGTGATGAAGGCTTTTTTAATATTACTTTTACGTATATTCCATAAAGTTACAATAAATTAATCAATTCAAATGAAATTGCCGCATGACATAATCTATTAAGTGGAACGACATCAATAGAACTAAAGAACACCTCTAAAAAGTCGATTAGTAGACGATTTATCTCTTTTCGTTTTGAATTTTGTTCTCCGAAAAACGTGAAGTATGATTTTAAATACATATATATATTGGCGTTTATTAAAGCAATTTGATATGAAATAGAAGAGATTCATTGAAATTATAGTATTCCTTCCCACGTTGTACGTTTACCCATTGAACAAAAGGTTTGTTTATTGGAAGCACACACCATACCATCCATGCATACCATATTTACTTGCTTTTTAGTACTACTGCTTTACTAGACACATCAAACATTTGCCCCCGAGAGTCAAGAATCCGATAAAAACACAAGTAGATTCAAGTACTTAGTTCACAGACATTTTCAGCTAAAGAGAAAACTAAACAATCTTCCTTGAAGAAGTGCAATCAAGTAGAATTTAGTACTCGTAGCTTGACAATGATTCGCTGAATGTGTGAGATCCGCCGGCAGATTGTATTTCATTTTATACTTGAAAGAATAGTTTCCTTCGTCTCTTCTTACTCAACTGTGGTGTGTAGTTGAGGCTGAAGGGAAGAAAGAGGAGAGAAGAGAATGTGTGTATACTTCTCCGCCTTCCTTGTACACATTCAACTGGAAAATGCTTGGAATCCTTCGTTTCAAAAAGTTTCAAGCATTTGTGAGATACA
Organism: Entomobrya nivalis; assembly: GCA_034695485.1. NCBI lineage: Eukaryota > Metazoa > Arthropoda > Collembola > Entomobryomorpha > Entomobryidae > Entomobrya > Entomobrya nivalis. Next base: position 8,667 of record JAQFZH010001406.1, read on the forward strand.
CTTTACTTCTTGTTTAATCCTTCTAATGCTGCCTCCTTGTCCGTTATCTCTCTCCGTCTCTCTCTCTGAGAAAACAAAGAAGAGGATGTAATTTGCCTAACTTGATATTGATTTTATTTGGTATTCAAAAATTCTTTATCCGTTGTGTTTTCTTGTGTACGCACGATTATACATATACACCTCGCGTAAAAAAGAAGATTCCATTTTATTCTACAAGATGTTTCACGTGTTTAGACTTTACATTTTCTTGGCAGTTCTTTGGGTTCACAGGCATAGGCAGGGAAAAGAATTATTGCTGGTTTACAAGGAGTTTGGGTTTTATTTTTCAACGAAGCGAAGAAGCGAGAGTAAAAAACGGTTGTATACTCAATTCGAAGATGAATATATAGGATTTATGTTTAATATCCTTACTATATTGTATTTTACATTTCATGGTTGAACATAGAAAAAAGCAAATAATTTTACAAGATGAGATGGTTGTTTTCCACCTTTTTTATTATTTCTAAGAAAATGTTTCGTTTTTTTCAAGTGCATAGTTTAATCATATGTCTAAAAGTCAATGTTATATAACCCTCATTAGTAGTACTATACTGTATGTATACCATGTATAATATCGGTAAAATATGCATCAGGTAGGTTCGTACTATAATTAGTGAGTTCTGTGTGACCTCAGTATTTCATTATAGCAAATACACGAATCCTCTTTGACTCTTTGCTCATTAATTTTGCATATCAAATGTCAAATAGTAATTATGCATAACTTGGATATTTTTAGACCACACCCATCGTCTGATAATCGACAATGTTTGAAGCTTGTAGATGGTGTTTCAAATCGAACTGCCACTTCTCATTCTCATGATATTCTAAAAATATTGAGCAATGAGGGAAAACTCATGCTCATGGTTGATTAAAAAAGTATTGACAGTACGTTACATTGTTATGGTCTGATGCAACAGTAACAGCGGATTTATATCGAACAATAATTAATGTGAAGTTGAGTGATAGCGCTCATCTTTTTATGATTAAGGAAGGATTACTTTTGCTTATCATTTCATGTACTTCAATGTACTCATTCCCACTAGCAGTAATATATCAAGGTGTACTTATCTACAGGTAAATCTATTCCACATAAAACAGGGACAAATGTATTTGGCGTATACTCTCCTCATTACCTATTTGCTATGCAAATCCAAAATTCGGTTTAATTTAGTTAACTAAGTTATGTTATTGTTTGCATTCAGATCAGTTAGCAATAAATGAATAGCAGTATAGTAGTTATTTTTTGGGAGATTTCTCTTTATATTTAACTCATTCAAACCAACCGAAATAATTGATTACGTTTGTGTGTGACTGGTGACTTGACTGCTGTAATTCACTAATTTATCTTTCCCTCAAACAATTTGAATAGAATCAATCTAAGGTGTATTTTATCTAAAGTATACAGAAAAACAAGAAAACCATGTTATGTTGTAGCTGGCTTGGCCATGTTATGTGGGTAAAATGTAACACAATTAATGGGATACATACATTACAAAAGTATATCTGATGTAATTTTACTTCCGAAAAAGGATGTAATTACTTCAAGTATAAATTTCTTTTCTGTATCCGCAAGTAAAAAAACTTATCGGGTCCTACATCAAAGTTTTTTTTGTCGCAATCTCATTTGTTATCTTGAAGAAAAATAGTTTGATTTTCTTGTTAAGATTTATGTGTGTACATACATATATGAGCATGAGCACCAGAATCATTTGCATTTTACGGCAGGCAGAGTGCTGTTTCAGCTAATCTAAATCTTGAGAATTTCCTGAATACCCTACTGACTCAGTCGTCTGGAGTGACTGTCACTTTTGAACAAAACAAACATATTATTTATTTGCTTTGTTACTATTTGTGTTGTACTGTTGTACATCATGCAATCAAACATTTTTCCCTTTTCCCCCTACTTTCATTTCTTTTACATGTAAATCCCAAAGATTACAAAAAGAAACACAAAGTGCTGATTTCCAATTCCTCGTCTGATCTGGTTTTCCTTTCTCTTGAAACGTTAAAAAAATGTACAAATGTTCCTTTCCTACATTTCCAACATTTTCTCATATATGTATTTCGAACAGTTAAATTGTTTTTTACATAAAAAAATACCAAGCAAGCTCTTGTTTCGCACCCAAAGAAAAAAAACTGGTTAAAGTATTTGAGTTCATTGGGGGTAAGATTTGTTCGTTCTTCTTTTTTCTAGCATGGTTGATACTCTGTAAGAAAAGAAATGAATGCACACAAAAATATATATATATATTCTACAATGACAATGATTTTTCCAGGAAGAATTTGTGTGTACGTAGCTTCAAATTTCAAAAAAATAAAAAAGGCTTTTTATGTCGTTCCCGTTACGTGCTCGATTATTTTCTTGATATATTTTTTTACTCCTCCGTGTGAGATTACTCAGATGCTCGCTTTCTCGCACACAAACACATGTTACATTTTTTTGTATGTGATAAAGTAGTATAGTGTCTCCTTCCATTTTCATGAAATTAGAATACCTTGAGAAGAAGCGTATCAGAGAGGAGTCTTTGGGGAATAAAAAGCTGTTACTTTCTGTGTAGTTGTTTTAGTTCCGTCGTTCCCTCGTTCGTTCGTACAGGTTTGTTCATCCTGCCGAAGCTTTTTTTTGTAACTTATCATGGAATACTACTACTCTATGTGGAGCTTTTGTTCATGGGCTCTCCTTAGTTTAGTTAGTGTCTCTTACGTCCACCTCCACTTCCACCACCGATGAATTTTGCTGTTACAGCGATGTAGAGCATCCTAAATAGCAGGGGAAACTAAAAAAAACTGAGTACACCGGAACGACATGAAATAAACGAGCCAGAGGAATAGTATGGTTTTTGATAGTAAACTGAAGCACACTTTTTCATGAGTATACAACGCGTATAATGTTTTTAGGTGCTTTTTCCCTCTTGTTTTTTTTGCAGTTTTGTTAGTCGCATAATGGCCAACATAGCTGACGACAACTTTTCTCTTAAGATGTTTTTTTTTGCTGCAGGAATCTCATCGTTTTTTTCTTCTCTCTTGTGTTGTTGCTTAAAAACTTCTTATCATTAAAGCCGTGACTTGCAAGTGTTGTTGATGATGCTACAAGGTTATATTATTTCCCTCTCTCTCTCTCTGCTTCTCTCAGTGTTTATCCTCTTTTCCTTTCGGCATTATTTACAGAAAATGATTTTTTACCCGGTATATAATGTAATAACAAACATACTTGAAGAAGGAAAGGTTAAAGCAATTTTGTGCATAGTGCTTCCACCACCACCACTCCACATGATTTCCTTCGTTATTTGGTTGTGTATTCAATTGGGTGTGCAAGTGTTGTGTGTGGGATGTGTGCAAGGAATGTTTGAAAAATCTCGGTTTCTCGTAACTAAACTGAAAAAAGCTTTTTCACGAAAAACTGAGTTTCTCGGCTTTCATTGCGATTCATAACTTGCTTGTCATGTTGCATAAAAAACGGTATAAGCCATTGTGATTACGTTTGCGTACAAATAAAATACAAAATACTTAGGCATGTCGTTGATTGAAAAAATGTTAAGCAATGTTTGTTTTTTGCATAATGCAAGAACTTTTGGTATGTATGTACTTTTGTGCTTTAATATTAAGCCTAGGAAGCTTTAGGTTTATTGAACCTTTTGTTATTTCTTTTCGTTTAGCTTTGTTCTTTGTGTGCCACTACTTGTGCTGGTGATGACTGCAGTTTTATGACACAACAAAACCTATTTGTAGAGAAAGAAGGATATTAGTATACAAGAAAGTGGAAAACAGCAATTGGGAGAATACAAAAAAGATAAAACATATTCCTTCAGAAAAGTTTTATTGTTTAGCTTGTTGCTTTTTATGAGAATTTTCGGCACATCTGACGTCGCAATATTATGTGAGCTGAGTATTATATGCATTGTTTGCTGTATTGATATTGAGCATAAGTCCTAATACCTACATATATTCCAATACAAAAGAGAACTCCATTTTATTGAACCAATATCATACGAAACAAGACAAGAAGCATCTCTCTGTTGAGATGAGATCTTAAAATGGATTCAACCAACCCGAGTGAGAAATCGGATGTTGTTTTGTATTGTCCTTATCTTTATGTTTTAGAATAACACGAGTGTGAGTGTACATATAGTTTGCTTACTGAACTGATATTGTCAGAAAAATATAGAGAGAATACTTGTAATCAAATCACGTCTTTTCAATGACAGTAATTTGAAGAGAAATGAGATTTATGGGGAAACATTCTTGATTAATCCTATCCTATAAACGCATTACTTACAATGTTCACGTCGTCAGCCCACTTGATACGCTCTCTTGTATAATTTGACAATTGCGAAATGTGTTGACTTTTCTGGTGTAAACAGTAATAGAGATTTGCCAAGTTGGGTTCTTGTTCTAGTGGCAAGATCATGATATTCTTGTCAGTCCAATCGCCATCTTCCACACATCCCATTCTATTCTGAATGAATAAGGAGCTCTCTGGCTTATATAATAAGAAGCTCTCTGAAACTGAAGTCCATTGAGTAGGTGGTAAAGTATTTCATTCCTATTCCAAGCATCCGCCACCCCGCAAAAACACACAAAAGCAATACGAAACGAGCGAGAAAAGAGAAAAAGGAGCCAAGGCGCTTTCTCTATATCTACTTGAATGCTTTTAGTTATCATCAATGTCAGCGTAGTGAAACGTATGTGATATTCGTCATAAATCATGATTATCCTTCATGACAGACTATCATAAGTGGAAGAACTCTCCAGTGGTTCTCCAAAAAAACTAAAGCCAATGTCATATGAGCTCTACTCTACTCTAGCTCTAGTCTCTCTGCATATAATGATGTTTGAATGTATGTAATGTCGTTGTATATGTGTATTATCCTGCTGTTCAGTTCAGCTATCCTCGTCTTTAGATAAATAGTTTGCTGTTTCCGTTTTTGAAAAAAATAAGGGAATGTAGAGAGATCAATACCTAGAAAAAAGCCAACTGGCTTGCTTGGCTAGGCTCTTTTGGCTTGCATCAATGTTATGAACTTATATAGCTAGTTATACTGGCGGTTATTCTTTGTTATCATGATATCTTCTTGATAGTATGTTGTGTAATGGGCAAAAAGGCAAGAGTGACTTTTACTTTTTGTACACTTAAACATACACTCACGCTAGCTTTCTTCTTTTCTCGTATCGCTATAAATAAAATGCCTACATGGATAAATATGTCTGCGTGCGTTTTTATGAAAATAATGTCTACTGAAACAGTGGGGATGGGAAAGGGGCGTTTTTATAAATATCTACTACCGAATAAATTTCTCTGCTCTGAAGAAAGATGGATATGTTTAGTGCACTGTGTACATATACAGCTTTTACAGTCAAGTCAAGTCAGTAGCGTGCAGTTTTTTTTGCTTCATCATTATCATTTCACAGTGCTGGCTCTTGTAGTTACTGTTTGTACATACATGCCATAATATATTGTACGATGTGCTTTATTGTATGGAATCGTCAGTCAGAGAAAAAAAGAGAGAGAAAGTATACAACCGACCGACCATTTCGAGTCCTCCCTGGAATCCTTTTGCCAAAAACCCAAGTTGTTACAACCTTTATTTTTTTTCGTCCACCAATATATAATAATAAGGTCATATCTATAACTTTTGGGTCGCATCGGTTGGTTTTTAGGTGCAGATAGGCAGAAGGCACAGACACAAACACACACACACTGCTCTATGGATTTGGTTTATCTGTACCCATAAAATAATATGATTGCACAAAATGCATGGACTTCTCTTCTCGCTGTAATGAAAATATATATGTGTACTTCTAGCAGTCCTAGTTAGTGTGTACTTATTGCTTCTTGGTAAATTCCCAACAAATTCATACATTTTCCAAGAGAAAGAAAGCCTGCCTGGATGAATGTCTAACAGTAATAACATGAACTGCTCAGGATTTTCTCTTTATTTTAGTTTTTGTGCCAGTTTATGTGCTTTTGGTGTAGTGTACTTACTGACTTGACTGGATATATATTTGAATTGGGTTATCCATCCAAGACACAGCTTCGAGTTTTGGTACAGGTTTTTTTTTTGTAAAACCGTCATCGAAAATAAAAATGTAAGTTTTATATGAGCAGATGAAAAAAAGTGTAGCAGATGAAGACGAAACAATAATGGCCTCGAGAGTTGAGTTGTGTGTGCCTCTTCTTATTTTGATGATTCCACTACCGTTTCCCACGAGCTTCCTCTCTTTCTCTTCCTTTCTTTTCACTCCTCTACTGTTTCTCTATGTCCAACACGATGTAGTTATTTGAAATTGACGTGTGATCTGTGTCGGGAATCAATCGTCTTAACTCGTTCCTCTGTCAGAGAAATTGCTATGGAACTGACAGACGGGGCCTGAATTGATTCTGTCCCGCATCATCATCGTCAAGTCAGTTTGGATATATATGTTTTCACTTTCACATAAGGGCCATATGTATTTAGGGACTACGTGTAGCAAAAAACTGAAAGAAAGCGTTTTATTTTAGCGTTTCACCATCGCCTTTTACTTGTTTTTTATGCACTGCTTTGTGCGTAGCACTTCGTCAGTCTTTTTTTTCTTCTTTTCATGAAGACAGACTTTATCTGTCTCTCAGTGTTGAATGTTGATAGTAGTCGACGAACTGGTATAAACAGAGAAAGCTTCCTCGTTTTTCTTCACCACACTCTCGCTGGATTGGGTTGTTCTTTTCTCCTTCTTTGTGCTTTATTATGCATTTCACGTTCTGATCTTTATACATTTCTCCTACAACCGTGTGTATGGTCGCTGCTTGCAGATCACCTAAGAGCAAAAAAAAGTAAGACATGATGAAAACTACTATATTTATTAGCCAACACTTACGTTACATATATAAATATGTCCATACAACAGATATTCTTATTGGTATTCTTACGTTTTGTTCTTCTAATCTCACATTTTTATTTGGCCAGAATTTAAAGTAACATTTCCTACTAAATTGTTTCTCTGTGTGCCTTTCCACGCATTCATAATTCTTCATTTGAGATGATAGGAAAGAATGTGTATAGAAAAATAGCTTCCAACATATTAAAAATGTAGGTAGGTATACTTTCATGCTTAGTCATTTTTCCGTGGTGCACTCAAATTCGGACTCAAGGGGATTTTTTTTATTATCCAACCACCATTCAGTGTTCCATCAAAACTTGAACATGGCTTATAATACACCCTGAGTATGTATATGAGTGAGGCTTGTTCGTATTGTTTCCAGTTTTTGCTTTTACTTACCACTCCTTTTTTATCAGAGAATATGATTGTTGATGATGAAGAAGAGAAAAATAGCGATGCGATAATAGTGCGGTAACACTCAGGGTATTTTAGCAATGAGGCTTGATGTAATGTAGTGAGGATCACAATCAGCCAAATGTGTTACAGCTTGAGCTCTCAACATCATTATTAGACAAGAACAAAACCACATAATCATACTGACACAGGCCACTGGCATCTATCATTTCACAAGCTTTACTTACGATTAGTTTACTGGCTTCGCTTCCATCATCATCATCATGAAGTTAGCTTGTTGTTCAATCCCGCAACGCAACACAAGCAGAGAAACAATACAAGTTGGTTGGTGGGCTAAAAAGGGAAATGACGACCGTTGAATCGTTCGTTACACATCTAGCATGTTTCTCTCATACAAATCATCAGTTGCCTGTCATAAACGTAGTTTTTGCTACATATATCTCTTCTCCAATAATACATGTGGAATAAAAAAACATGAAATTCTATATGATATATACTGGTTGCTTGTTTCAACAATTTCCAGAAGAGTTGAAAATTGCAAGCAAGCATGTTATACGACAATGTTTACATCGAAACTTGGAACAAAAAAACTCTAGATAGTGTGCAATCGGGCAGAGGCTTTTTTCCCTTGAAATAAGAGAGAAAAATAGATTTTTTTGTCTGTTTGTGTGATAACTTTTTGTAGATATCTCAAATTCCTCCTCCACATAGTTCACCAGCATAATCATCCTTTTTTTCTTCTTCTTCTTGTGGAAAATGCACTTTGTTATTCCAAACTTGTTCCAAGATATAGTCTCAGATTGTTAAAAACGTTTCTTTTCTTCTAGAGCGAGCATGGGAAGTAGGAGGAGAAGGAGGAAAAAAAGAAAAGAAAATTGTGTAGAGTTGTATATAAAGAGACATTGTTCGAGAAAGAGAGAGATGAGATGGTAGTGGTGGTAGTCAAGTCAGTGCGAGACTCAATGCAAATGAGGCTCCCCGTATCTATCTCTCGATCTTCTCTGCTTTTCTTTCTGCCTTTCTGCTTGCCGTTCACATCTACGAATTTCCTTGATCCATTATTCTCATTCATACGTGCATGAATATTTTCGTGTCTGCTGTTCAGAAGCAGGCAAAGAAGAAATAGAGAGTGAGTGAGAGTGAGGGAAGAGACATGTAGCGAGTGAAAGAGAGGGATGCAGTCAGATATGTATAGAGAAAGTAAAGGGGACAGGCCGCAGTGTTACTATCACTATATTACTTTTTCCCTCCACGGTTTACATAATATATAATGCTAATGTTATGAAAAGGAAGGAAACGATAGCCATAGATGTGATCATCATCGCCATCATTATCTATTCTTGTCTACTAACCAACGAAATTTTCTCTAGCAAAAGCATGAGTAGCAAGCATGTATCGCATCGTGCATACAAAAACGAAAAAGATAAAGATTCCCTGACTGGCCTTCCTATTTTTTTGCTTGGTTTCCTCTGCTCTCTCTCTCTCTGCTTATACTTCCATGTAGTTTTTATTGTTACAAAAAAATACACCGTTTTGACGCGACAATGATGATGATGATGACCATGATGGTGATGATACTACTACATAAACTGCTTCTGGAATTGGTGGTGGTGGTGGTACTGGTGATGGTGGTAGTAGTGGTTGTCGTTCTTCTCATCTCGTCGTCGTTGTCGTCGTCGTCAGTAACTATATCGTATGAATGACTCTTTGGAGTCTCTCAGAAGCACCATATCCATGCGGTGTGGCGGAAGAAGTAGTGGTTACATGGTCACACAAGGACACAATAATAGCAGTACCAAGGAGTACTTACGCTTTACGTGGTACATTGTATTACCACCAGTACGACAGTATACCTCTCTCTCTCTGGAAAAAAGTGCACATCTCATCATTCTTATTCTTTGCAAGTAAACGTGTCACTGGAGAATACTGCAAACTTCTGTGGTTCATTTTCCGGAAGACTGCTATTCCTAGTACCCCACCGCCACCATAGTCCCACCACCACTACCAACAAAACTGCCACTCTATTCACTAAAATACGCCATTCGATTTTCTTTCTTTTTTTTCGTCTCCTTACTTTACTCTTTTCCTTGTTAAGGAAGTAAAAGTAGAGAGAAAGTGGTGGTTATCGTATTGGGAAAGTAGAAATGATGGTCCAAACGGACCTCCGCTTGCTGGCTTGGCTGTTTAGTTGGCAAGCAAAGAAAGGAAATTTACTTAACTTTTTCCATCATCACACACACATACAAAGTAGTACACAAACACATGACTCAATGAGTGAGCAACTATTATTTGTATATTCTTCTAGTTTCCCATTCTTTTCCTCAAACTCTCGAACGATGATGTTTTTTTTCTTCTTCTTGATGTTACATTATTATTCGTAGTAATGCTACAAATATTCACGACTTTTTTTTCTTCCTTTTTTTCTTGTCGACCAGGGTGCTACTATACTTCATCATAATGGGGCATCATATCTTTTTTGAGCATTTATTTTTATGACTGGAAAAAATGGTTTGGCCACTGTGACTGTTCTCAAAATGCGTATGTGAAGGGGTTTGATGTTGATTTGGTATATAAAAGAGTAGAGTCCCTGTGTGAGTGCGCTTTTGAGTCTTAAGCTGATATGGGGAATGAATGTGATGTGATGCAACTTTATAGTGTTGTTCATATAAATACAACGAGGCAAAATGCAATCCTTCGGCATAGTATATACAGAAGAAGAAAAAAACACGCGTCGCGTCGCAAGTATGGCTTTTATTCACCGCCACTACCACCATATACCACAGCCATCCTGGTAGTTGATGATAGTGATGGTTTATAAAAGAAAGTTGGTGTGTGTGAACGAGCGAAAGCAAAACTATGTTTGGTCTTTTTTTTGTGCTGTACGAAAAGTCTCCAAAGTCGTTTTAAGGGATTCATAGTTAGAATATTGCATTAAAAAGATGCTGAAAGTACCAATGTAATGCTTTTTCAGTATAGTAAATAGACTAAAAAAAAGATTCCCAAAACTGGGACTAGTTGGTTTTCATTGTCTATTATTATTTTGCAGCGCTTTGGAACATACAGTTTCTACTTAATACATATATAGATTATATTGGAGTAGTGGAATGGGAATATATATTTTCATGTATATTATTATAGCTTTTTTTACATTTCTTCTGTGAGTAATAATAAACTGGGTTTTTAACGGAATAGTATGCTTTTAGTATTGAAGCTATGAGAGTAAATGGGCTAACTGAACTTCTAGATGCATATCATATAGTACTGGTGCGCTGGTTCCATTTTGGAAGTTATTAGTAGTACGTGTGTATCCACCCACTATCTCCATTATAATATCAAAATATACATATTATAGAGTCTCAGTCGGAAAAACTTGGTTTTTGTTTTGGCTTTTGGATTGCTTTTTTGTGCCTAATATTCATGGTATCCTTTGGAGGGCTCAAAAGCAGAAACTGCATGGTTGGCTTTAGACATCATTTGATAAGATGAGATGGGGAACGCTAATTGAATGGGAATTAAATGAAATGAGTAAGCCCTGTGACTATAATACAGCGACGAGTTTTATAGACTCTCAGGAAATCTTGTATGCATGCGTTTCTGAAGTAATTGTATTGCTCTCTGTTGCTGGTGCATGTGGTAGTACGGTCGCGTCGGTGGTGCAGTCATTCTTACTGTTGCTGCTCTTCTTCTGGCTCTCTGCTTTTCTGGCTACATCACGTAACAGCCACATCAATATATATCTGGTTCTCTCTTCGTGTAGTTTTCTAAGTTTTCAGCTTTACTTTTTTTTACTGGCACAATATTGTAAAGGGAATGTAGTATTCCGTGATGCTATTTGTTATAATATGGAAGTCCTTAAGAAGTAAAAGGGAATATGGTCGGTTAGACATTAGATTAGACGCATACAATTTTCTCTACAATTTTTTTTTCTCCTTACTTCTTTTGCTGGCACACTGGATAATCATGTTGTAGTTTCACATATTATATTACTTTGGGACAAATGAGATGAGGATTGATGATAAGCTTTATCTAAAAAACTTGGATGGCAACTAATTCAGTAGGGACTCTTAAATTTTTTCATTTCCCTAGAGGATTTCTCATTGTATGTAGTGTGTAGTGTAAGGCACTACTACATTCACCTCTCCAGACTTCCATTCCACCATCATCCACTGTCGACTAGTAATAAAATGTTGTTGTGGTGGTAGCGCGGCGGCGGTGGTGGTCGTGGTAGTAAAATGATACAGAAGATAGAAAATTGGTAACTAGAAGTATCTTCATCATCATCATCACCACCGCACCGCCGCGCCAGTACTACATGATTAGATTATGGAATGATGACTATTGTATCAACTAGTTAGTATCTTTTATGTCTAATAGTAATATCAGACAGGATGATAATCATGATCAAAACGGTGGTTCATGCTTTTTCTTTTATGTTGGAGTCGTTGTACTTTAATATGTGCTTACAGAAAAACTGTCTATAATATATACTAGTTCAAAGTACACCCATAACCTAAATACAGTATAGAAATGTATCAACAATCCATTTAAAGTATTATTTTTTTTGTCAACGCTTCTCTCGATCTATACAGTTTTATGGGACATTGTACTATGTGACAACGAAAAGGCTTTAGAATGATATGAAATGAAATATTATGATGAGAGTTTCATCATTTTAAAGTTTGGCTATTTGGACCTCTCTTTTAGTGTTGTGCCATGAAAAAATTAAGAACTTCCTTCAAAAAATCCGATCATAGTCATACGATACTCCTTATCATATTGATATCAAGTACCTATTCCCATTTGCATACGCAACGCAACGTAAAGCTTTAAAAAATCTTGGAGCACATTCGTCGTCATCGTCCAAGCATCCATCATCTATCAGCATGCCTACCAAAATTTTAGCGTAGTTGTAGTGATAGTGAAACGCAATTTTTTTTAGAAAAAAAGAAGAGAATAATTCCGAAAGTTGGAATGGAAATGCCTTGGCTGCATTTGCATTTGCGTATTTACACTTTGTTCTGTTTCTGAATCTCGAAGAGTTACGATTTCTGTGATTTTTTATTTTTCTATAAAATAGGCTTTGTTCATGGTCTCTGGTGAGAACTACCGGTGAAGATTCGGCTTTTTCAGTTCATTTTCTGTCAAGTTAACCTTTTGTTTTGAAGTCTTTGCTTACCCCTGTTAATTCAAAGTACTGTTCGATTATTAGTGTTAAAGTTCCTACTCCAGAATGGTAAGTTTCATGATAGCATTGATACAGCAGGCAAGTCGCAGCATACTCTTTTGTCAGGTTCGAAGCGTAATTCTTTTTTAGTGTTACCTAACGAATCCCTTTTTTTTAAGTTGCAAGTCACCCTTGCGGCGACTAGCTAGTTAGTAGTGTAGGTAGCGTAACAGTGTGTCTAGGTAAATGGTGTGCTCGCTGTAGTGACCATAGTTGTTAAAAAAATAAAAGCATTTTTTTCTCCTAATCTTACAAAGAACTTTTTTTTCCTTTTGTTTTAGTCTTCAGGACCGGAAATGAGTCCAATAGCTGTTGAAATGAACGGAAATGTGAGTGGAGGAGA
>JAQFZH010001407.1:0-21534 GCA_034695485.1 Entomobrya nivalis
CACCCTTCCTGTTATCCTTAACGTTGTAACCCTTGCCTGGTGCGGATATATCTATTCCATTTTGGAACTTGACTGCTATATCGGCAACACTAGCCATTACTTGGACCTGGTCGATTTCCTTATCCTATGCACAAAAAAATAATCAAACATTTGACAAAAGTTACTTAAATGTTTACAAAAGTTTATAAAAATATTCATGTTAACATTTTAGGATTCTAATCAAGCTTACCATTTCTTCCACAGCCTTGTCCAACAAACCCATAACTTCCTTCAGGTCCTTCCCGTCCTTCATCATTCGTAAAATCTTCGTTTTCATCGCACGAATCTTTTTATCCATTGCTGTAGCTGTCCGAGTGCCACCATCTTCACTAGAATCATCTTCCAACATCAACTTTAAAAGGTCTGGCAGAGAAGTAGACATTTTCTCAAAAAGTTAATTAAATTATTAAGTAAAAACAAGTAACTTTTTATTAAACTTAATTAATTTTAAATCAAAACGAACTTGGAAAACAGAAAAAAAGTTGATGAAAGAAAACTATTCGTTGATCGGTTGATCTATATTCCACAACTGAAATTTCACACCGAAAGGAAGAAGACGTTGAAATGCAGATCGGATTCCTTAACAATATCAAAATGATGAATGACAAATGAAAAAACGAAGCAGTAAGCTTTTTGAAAAATAACGATTAGATTAATGTAATTCTGGTGCACAATTTTTTTTTGGTATATGACCATTTCATCACACTTGACTCTTACTTTGATGCGCTGTGCATATTGTACGTATGTATGCATGAGATGTATGAATCATTTTTCATCCAAGTTGGATGATATTTCAGATTTTAATGCAAATTAGATTGAAATGATATAAAATAAAATGAATCGTCTTTGCAATACATTACCAACATACAAGAACTTCAGCTACCCTTCACTTGAGAAAAAAGAAGTGAGCAAGCGTGAAGATGGAAGGTATAGGTATGTAATGTATGCATAGGTGATAAAAGTGATACCAGCTCCAATCAAAAACAGATTAAAAATCGGTGTTCTGGTTATCTTTCCAAAATAAAATCACGCCGTGGCGTGGTAAGGCTACTCTTTGCATATTGTCGTTTTCATCACGATGCGGATACTGCGATAGTGAATATAGCCAATAAGAAAGCGGTCAACCAAATACATTTTTTAGTTCAACAGTTTTGAGAGATTTTAGTAAGTTATTTTAATTTTTTAAGTTGGTTGAGACTGATAAGTGTACATATTGAATTGCATATTATTTAGGTTTTTCCTAGAAGAAATGGCTGAAACATAGAATAGATTTCTCATAATAGAGAATTTAAATAAAAGTTGATATGATGTCGATGCCCTCTTGATATATTTTAGTGAATATGTATAACAAAGAATCTGTCATTGGACACATTCTAAGTATTTTAGTCAGGATATAATTTTTCCACAAAAACATAGAACACTACAAATCTATTCAGCAAAGCAATAGGTAAATACACATCAATATTTATTTATCGCATTTTAAATCAACCATTTTGTCGTTAGCTTGAAAAACTTCATCCAACGCAGAAAAAATACCCCGCATGATCTACTTTAATATCTTAGGAACACCAAAATCCAAAATTATTACCTGCATATCTCTTCTAATTAGTATATTAATATTTGACTACGTATTCTACCCCGATTACTCCATTACCCATTCCGTGCATATCATCACTTAGCTTCAATTTTTTAATAAACTAAAATGCTATGTATGTGGATTACAAAATCTACATTTAAAGCTCAAGCCAAGCAAAATATTTTTTAGTGAATGTTCAGATGACATGCATTTTAGTGAGATGGCAATGTTTTGTTCTTTTACCTTACGCTTTTGTTCATTTCATAATTATTATGAAAAAGCTCAGGTAAAATAATAATTAGCAGTAAAAAACAAAAAGCATCTCTAGATGCAAGGATGGATTATGTTGATGAATTAAAAAATTACTCGATTACACAGATGATCCCTCTCTTTTTGTTGGATGAATGGTCATTCAAAATTCATTTTCATCTCATCTTCCTGTTTTTCATGACATGAACTAGAAGGAAGGAAGACCTACAAGAGGAAGGTATTTTCACTCAAGTCAAAGTCACAATCATTCAGTCAGTCAGCCACTCAACCAACTCTACTTACACATTTTACCGGGAGTGAGATGAGATGATGAGGAGATGAGCAAAGGATACTAAAAATATTATGATGATGAGATGACGAGATACAAACAAAATGCAAAGTAGGGTAGAAAATATATTATGAGCATAGCAGGATGACGACGATGATGATGATGCTGATGGTAATAATGGTCGAGAGAGATGATCAACTTAATCAGCTTTACTAATTAGCTTGATTAACATGAGGAAAAACACAACAGGAAAGAAAAAGAGTAAACTTTTTGGATAGCTATCAAAATGAATAAGTAAGGTGGCATGACATCATGGCATTATCTACAGAAAAAAATTATAATATGAGAAGAGGGGGAGTGGGGGAGAGGGAGGAAATGAGTATAACATGCTGTGTGTCGAGAGTGTCGTGTCGTGTCAAGTCCAAAAAAAAACTTTTAAAAAAATGCTCTCCTTTTTGGAAAACTTGGAAAATTTGGTTGGGCCGGGTTTTTATGAGGCTGCTGCCTGCTGGCAAAAACAAAGAGAGTTTTTGTCAGAGTCATAAAATATTTACAGGCTCATTAACAACAGAGCAGAGGAAAAAGAGATGAGATGATGTTGAAAATTAGTCGAATCCATTAAGCATGTTAAAAGGGAGGAAAAAGTGTAAAGAAAATGTAAAAGCAGGCTACAAAGCTTATAAAATATATTTTTTGTTTAACCACTGCCTTTGCTCTTTCTGCTGTTCTTTTTTTGAAAATGGGAACAAGAGTGAAAATCTTAGGGATACAGTAAAGCTAGTGTGTTTACAAAGCACAATTAGTAAAATTTACGAATTTAAGATTTTCCATGTGAAAGATTATATACAAGTTTCACTGTATTTTTTGTTGGTAATATTATTATGATGAGAACAAAAGGGAAGGCGTGATGCTGGAAATGATGATGATGAGAATGGGATGATATAATGATCTGTGATGAACAAGAAGACAAAAAAGGCTGTGTTCTCTGCTCCCTGTAAATATTTTTCGGGTAGCTAGCTGGTATGGTGTTGCTGCTTTGTAGAGAGTTAGTATTTTTTAGAAAGAGTCGAGTGGATGGATTTAAATAGAGAGAGAAATGAGAAGGGTAAAAAAGGCAGACGACGCGACGCGTGCAAGAGTGGAAGTCTGGAGTGTGGAATTAGTGGGATAAACGATAACACGAGTTGGAAGACAAGAGAGAGCGACGGATGGTCGAGTGGAGGAGAGATTATCCCTTTCACGGAAGAGTAGAATTTAAAAAATTGGAGATAATGAAAAAAAAGTATGTAAAATGGTTTGGTTGGCTATTTTTAATGGAGTGGAAATGTATACTAAAATGTATTTATTGCCAGCTTCCTGAGTGAAAACGAGTATTTTTTTAAAAGCAGGCAATGAGAATCTAAGTTACCGATGATTGCTGGTATGTAATAAGAAAGCTTTACTATACATGGTAAACAGTAGTTTACTTTAATTACTACAAGTAGCCAGGTTTTTTGTATCAAAATTTTCAAATTATTTATTAAGATCAGTGCTTGCTGTTAAGGGGCTTTACGTAATCAGGAAAAATTAAAAAATACATTATTAATGAATGCATGAATATTCAGAAAATAAAATTATCATACAGGAGACGAGACTTTTATTGGACAGAAAATAAGAAAGTGGGAAACATTAAAGGTTCTCTTGTTTCTTTAAAGAAAGATTTTGGTAATACGTAGAAAAGTATGTATGGATGGGTGAACTTTCTGAACGAGTAACCGACAGGGGACAGTTTCCAAAATATTAAATTGATATATAGCTGTTACTGAAATTTTGTATTGCTTATTCGTAACAACAGTTCAACAACCACTCATATCTATTAAAGACCAAGTTAAATCTACTTTAAAAATATACTTTTCAATGCCAAATATAAATTTTTGGGTCGTTTACTACAACAAATTAATATTTTTCTTTATACTATGTATGCAAACGAAATTCGAACTCTTTCACATATAAACTGATTCTTAGAAAACCAAAAATCCCACTTAAAAATATAATTATAACTGGAGATAAGAATTTTATTAGGCATTAAAGTAACATATAAGGCAGTGGGAAACAATTATAAACTTCGAGTTTTTGTAAATAAGCTGCGAAATAAGGGTAATTACAAGCAGAAATTAACTTTTTTTGAATAAGTGACGGACATGTCACAGGTTTCTAAATTATTAAATTGATCTAATAATAATAGGCACATTAATTTATAGTACGAATGCAATTTTTGACTTGAATGTTCAATATGACAATCAATTTTAGTTGGTAACAAACTCGATCTAGAATGTAGTGAAGGCATAAATCCCTGAAATATAAAGTTTTGGGCCATTAACTCCAGCAAATTAATATTTTCCTCTTTACAAGCTAAATTCAAACCCAATATCTTTCACATTTCAACTCATTCTTACAAAACCAAAATTTTCACTTTTTACTCCAATCTCCTTTTCTCCAAAAAGCCAAGCTTTCACCATTGCCATCACGAAAATCTTACCAAGATTTCTCCAGCCATTCCACCATCAAGAAATCCAAAACACTTATTTCCAAGAATTCCAAAGTGGCAAAACCCACACTACCATACACCACTGCACTGCTTATTCTCCTTCACTATTTCCTCTCCTCGTCCCTCTATTAAAACCTGTTTACTTTCTAAAAACCCAAGTAAAACTATAAAAAGCCATAATAATAATCGTAAACACAAGTTTAGCAGTTTCGTAATAAATGAATATATATACATCCATACATACATATTACATACCATGCTTACTATTAAACATACCACCCAAACTAACTTGACATTTAGAGAAAAAAAACCTCGGCAGAACGTGTTTAAGATTTTCTTTAATAATGCCACCAGTCAGAGTTTCTTTCTCCAGAGCTCCAAAGCAGTATACTCAAGACTCAAGTCAGCAGCATGGCTTGTTGTTATGTGTAGTTTTTCGGGTTATTTATGGGCTAGTCAAGGCATGCAATTATGCCAAAGAATTTTCCAGTAGTCATCCCAATCCCATCTCTCCTATTCACCCAGAGAAAAAAATATATGTACAAATCCACATTACACATCCCATTTTAATACTCAAAATCCCTTTCTCTTCTTTCCACACAGTTTTTAGTGCTCACAAATATGCAGCATCACATCCTCCACCATCCAAATAACCATGCCATCATCATGATCATGAAACGAGAGAGAGAAAGGATGAGGATGAAACTATTTTCATTCTACATGTTTTTTTCACTATCATGTATGCCTACTTGCATTATTACTATGGGGAGGACCCGTTGTTGAGTTGGAAAAATTTTACCATCATTAAACTCTGGAATCACGCAGACAGTCTGCTAAAGAATCTGATTAAAATAATTGCCTTCATCAACATCAGCCAGTCACCATCATCCCAGCTTTTTTTCGTACAAAGCAGTAGGAGAGGAGAGAGAAGAGCGTATAAGCAGAAAATTTTATTTGACCATTTTCTCTGTCTCTTTTTGCTTGTTGTGTGACGATTGATGACCTTTAATCAAAATCAATTTTTATCCAGAGAAATACTAAGTATTGTAGAGAGAAAGCACGACACTCTCTCTCTGGAAAAAAAGGTCATAAAATTCTATTCTGGTGACGACGGGAGTGGTGGTGGTGGTGGTGGAATGAGAAAATGAGAGTTGAGCAAAACAGCGAGAATGATAATGACCCTTTGTCTTCTTTTTTGGCTTTAGCTTTATACAAAGCTATGTTAGATAGATGAAGAGGAGAGAAGGTTTGAGAGTATGGTCGTATAATGTCATGTAATGCAATAATTGTGTGTTATCAGAGAAGAAGAGTCATGCTGCCATATGCCATGCATGATATGGTGTACAGAATTGAACATGGAAATGGGAAGCTCTGATGATTATATCCTTTTTTTTGCTTTTTTTATTACAAGAGATGCTGTGCATGACTTCACGGATAAATACGAATATCACGACAAGCAAAATACTGAGAAATAACTCTCGGCTTATAATCACCATGGTTATTACTTGAAGCTGTAGAAAAGGGAAGTAGTAACTGGAAGGATTTTTAGGGAATTGTTGAAGATGAAATGAATGGGTTGTCTCTCTGGTTTTCAGTTTACTTCATTTTTGTATGTTGAGTTTTTTAATTGTGGATAATTATTAACGTGTTCTTCTTTCGGATGTACAGTTAATCGATTACCATAACATAATTTATCTGAGGAAGAGCGTTCGTATCTATCAAGTAGGGAATATTAGTATTTAAAATCAATAACGTTTTTGACGTCGAAATATTACATTTGGAATATGCTGACATTTTACTGGATTATAAAAATGCAGCAGATATCGAAGTATGCTCAAGGTGAAAAATTAAGACGCTCTTTAATCTAGACATATAAGCCGAGTGATTAACATTGTAACTCTTGTAAAGAAAATGAATAATTTAACTTATGCTAATATCATTATGACGACATTAGCCTATTCCATGATTTTTTCTCCATTGTCTTTCTCTTTGTCTTTCTCTCTATCCATCAATCCAATCAAATAACAAGTGTCTTGTCGCAGTGTGTATGCGAGTGAGTGATATGATAATGATTATTTATCAGTTTACATACAACAATACACCAATCAGCAAAAAAACTACATAAACAAACAAACTTCATATTTATAATAAACTTGTAAGCTTCCTTCTTTATACTTCCGTCGTTCCGTCATCATATAATATTTTTTCAACCCTTCTTGTGTACACTTCAGAATAATATAATCATTATGACGCGATTGCTGGTGTGTGTGCTGACTTGACTTGGCTGCTGTTGGTGGTCTGGTTTTGTCTGAGAATCAACTCTCAGTTCAATAGCACCAGAACCACTCACACAGCGTATACCACACACACGTTCCTACCCCAAAAAACCAAAGTCCATTATTATTGCACGCACCACACCAAAGATCAACAGTATAAAACATATTTATTTACTAAAACAAATTAAATTATAGTCTACAAACGAAAAAAATATATATAAAATTACATTACTTTAATGGTTGAATGCGTGTGTAGTTTTTATTTGTTTATTTTTTCTCGAAGTAGCAGCACCACCGTCACCAGCAAAAGCAACAGTCATAAAAATACTCTTGCAATTATAATAGCAAAATGGAAAAACTAAACTAACAAATGGAATGATATCTCCCGGTTTCATAATTTATAATAATTAATTTTTGCTCTAAAGAAACCTTGTAGCTGTGCATTAGAATGGTTAAGGATGACAATAATCTGTTGTACAGTAAAAAGCTTTGAATTGTAAGTTTTATTTTATCGGTGTTTTGTTACTAACATCCATGTATCTGCTTTGGTTTTTTGAAGGTCTCCACTCCAGTCGAGTCCCTGGTCTGATTGTAGATTGCAAAAAGGAGTGAGTGTGAGAAACACAAAAATAAATGGGTTTTCTCATTATCGTTAGAACACTTCACTACAGCAGTCGTGTAAACTACAAAATTGTCATTCCCAACTTCCAACTAACTCTGCTCTGCTTTCTCTTATAATTCTCTGTAATATTCACTGGTATACATTTATACTACTTTGTATGTACAAAACAAATATATACGTAATTTTTTCCTTTCGTTTTGCACATACATACATGAATCCATAAAGCACACAATTCAACAATAAAACCAATGTTTGCACAGCAATAAGAATAATATCATAGGTAATAACAGTATTGTCATTTTTCTCTTCTGATTGCATTGCGATTGCATTGTCGTCATTTCATAGATTTCATACTTTATTTTCCGAGCAAAAATGTAATGAAAATGAAATCCGCCCAGTTCTCAAACAATGCATGATGGATGGATAACCCATTCTGATGACTTTGATGATGACGACCAGACCATCAACTTGGACTGCTTTGAGAGTTTGTGAAAAAGATTAAAACTAAGCAGTAGTACATATTTTTTTGGGAGGAAACAAGCAAAGGAAAAGTAGTTGCTTTGTAATCATCATATTTTTTTATGCCATTGTCATAAGCTCTCGTAAATCCATTTCGATATATTTTTTTGTTTGATTTTGTGATTGGTTTTTTTATACCTGTTCATGTCCAGTTGAGTCCACCAGCAGCAGCGGTAAAACCAGTTATTTGTCCATGTCATGTGTCAGAGTCATCGTAAAAGACAAGTAGTGAAATAGCCTAGAAATATGTACATATATATTTTTTACTATGAACATGACCACATGATTGTGTACGTGTCATTTGATTTTTCTCTCTGATCGACCAACAGAGAGAGAAAATAGAAAGCAGAAAAAATCTAAGTGATTGCCTGCCTCAGCCTGCCTACTTGTCTTTCATTTCAGAGAAGAAGGTAACCTGCTACCGCAGCCACCGTACTGCAAATCGCAATCAATTCTACACAAAAAATAAATGGACACTTAAACCTAACCCAAAAACGATTTTTCCGTCTTCCGTTTAATAAATCCTAAAAGACAGACCAGACAACTATTGAAGCATATACCAATACTAATACTACCCATGTATGAATGTACATAATCCACGTAAGATTTTTTCCTTGAAGATCAAATCGAAGATGCTCTGTTTTTTTCTGCCTTGTTTAATGTATCCACAAAATGGGGATAAAAGTACCCACTTTCTCTGTGCTCTGTGTATTTTTTCAATGAAAAAAAGCCAATAAAAGCTATAACATAACCAATCCAAATAGTAACCACATCCGAGGAAAATTTCCTCTTAAAAAAAGGAAGATCCGATCAGAAAATGATAACGATGATGATGGCCATCATGTTTCATCTTGTTCTGTTTTCCTTCCTCGCTTCCTTCCTTTCCTTCCTCTTCGAGTAATCCAATACTCTCAACAAGACGGCAAAGGGAGAAAAAAAACGTAAAGAAGTAAATAGACAAGCTAAACTGGTTTTTCTCGGTTGGAAAAAAAATTGAAACCCGTCGACTTTTTTTCCATGCTATTTTCCTGCTCCTTGCATAATCCCCGTTGAGAGTTGAGTATATCTCTGTTGCATGCTGTGATGTGAGTGGAGTGAGATATACAGTTAGACAAGACAGGGAAAAAAAGAGAGAGTGAAAGGGAGAATCTTCTGTTGATGATCTGATCGGATGTGAGGAGGATGATGATGATAAGGATGATCAGATCACACCCGAACCAGTATAGTATACACCATCATGAAAGTAATAATATTGGTTTTATCGGTTATATAAAAGCTTAGATAAAAGATAATCGGTTGAAAAGAATTGAGTCAAATAAGTGGTTATATAAATATAAATAGAGAGGGTGGTCCAATAAAATAAAGTAGGTGAAATTTAACAGGAAGGAAATAAAAGATGGTTAATAGAGGGAAAATATTTGGATAAAGGAAGGAAAAGAAGGGGATGGATGATGATATAAGATGGATGGGTGGATTGATTGTTAATGGATGGGGTTGTTCATACAGTATGTCATCTATTTTTTTTAATGCTGCACAAATTTTGAAAGGACTTTAGGATTTGAAATGGCTTTTTAAATGAAACCGTAAAACTTTCAATATTAGCGGGACAGGTAATCTGTGAACAAGCTCACCTTTATTTTTTTGCTCTGAATTGCTTTTTTTCTCCTTTTATTTTATTTTTCAGATAAAAAGCTGAAAACCACGCAAACAAGCCATAACAATCATCTGCCTTTCTTTTATAAAAGATTCCTGGTACTGGTATCTTTATCTTATCATTTTCCCCCGCTTTTGTAATTGGAACATGGTAGTAAATGATGATGATGACTAGACCGATAACATAACGAGATGGATAGGTAATCTCTGGCTTCTTCTGAGAAAAAGAGATAAAAGTATCAAGTGTTCTGCTTCTTTCTTCTCCTTCTCCTTCTCTTAACTCTTATTGTTTTTTTCAGCTCAATCCAATTCAATCTTGCACACAGGTCTACACAGCTTTATTACAACCAAACCTGCAACATTTTGCTTTCATGTTCAAAGATCATTTTCTTCAGAAGATAGAAAATACATAAAAAATCGATATCAATATAAAAGGTATACCACCAAAAAAAGCTTATTTCCAATCCAACAAACCAAAGGTTATGTTTTTCCAAAGCAAAGTATTTTTTTGGATCTCTGATCGGATCAAATGAAATCATGCTTACAAAGTGTATCTGTTGTGTGGTCTGCCGTAGTCTGGTCTGGTCAGTATACATATTTTATTAAAGTAGTAGCCATTATCGATGATGATGATGGTTATTGCTGATGAAAAGTCACATTGATTCAAGTAACCAACCAAAAAAAGCAGTATTAAAAACAAACAACAATCCGGTTCGAACGACCATAATTTGTTGATGTGCTGTACTCAGTACTAGCTTTCATTTTTTCTCTACTCTTGCTATACATTATGCATGTAGTGGGTTTATATAACATGTTATGAGTTTTCATTGGAAGGAAAAGAGCGACAGATCAGATGAAGATACAGTTTTGGGTTGATGTTGTGTTGTGGACTTGATTCATTTCATTATCAACATTAACAAGAGAAGCAACAGAGTACATTGCAGAATCTTTGGAAATGGAATTTTGTTTTGGATGAACTGATGATCGTGTGAGAGGGCTATATAGAAAAATACCATGCGATTTCATTCATTCATTCAACAAGATAGATTTTTTGTGAGGGAATGAATTCTCAAGAGAGTTATCACTGAATTTGAGAGTGACTTCCATCCACCCACATTCAATGTTGTTGATTTGATGATAGTCTGCAAAAAGTATTGAGCAATGTCATGCCACAATAATTACATATTATATACCTAAATTTTATTACTGCTTTCTTCGGTTCAGGAGGGCGTACGTATTCAATCCAGGCGTACTAAAAGTGACGTTTTTTGCTTAATCTCATGTCGTCATGTCATGCTTGTAATTATACCAACGTATTATGAATGGATGTATGTTCTATTGACTTGCATGTATAGAGCAAAATTCTTATTTGTAAAATACTGTGAAAAATAGTTAAATGGTTTTTCAACAACTTTTCGTTAACAATTTGCTTTTGTAAAAGTATGTGTACTAGAGTACATAGTTTAAAATTTATTTCAGAGCAAAACCGAATTCTTAAATTTAAGTATTGATATATTAATCTTTAAAGTCGGCTTCAGATTCGAATTGTAGGTTTAAAAATAAAGTTAGGAAAACATGTTTTGTAATTTACTGTTGCCGTCTATTTTATATGTTTGTTTGTTGTGGATTTAACTTCCACAAAGATAATCTAATGTTTCCAAATCGATATTCAGAAATTCGAAGATAGACAATAGACCTGTCCAAGCCTCCAGATTTAAGTACAAGCTTGAATTATATGTTACTATCGTATTCTTTTAAATCTTGCTAGTTAAAAAATATATTTCTTCCTAAAAACATACTGAAATTAACAACTGCTTACCTTTTACTTCCATTTGAAACCATTCCGTAACTAAAGTATAAAGAATTTGCCTGTTTGTTGTGGTGGGTGGGAAGGGCAGTAAAACAAATATAACTTTTACATTCTAAAGCATGAGCATATTAAACAGACTCACTATACAGATTGACTGAAAAATTGAACAAAAAACAACCTTCTTCATTCATTTCATAGGTATTAGTAGAAAAATTCAGTCGTCGTGATCACGATCACCATCAGATCAGATCACGTCATATTGATAGTTACACAAAACACAGAAGCACAGACACGCGAATCCCTATAGACTCGTTTTTTTCCTCCGATCATCATTGATGGGTCCACATCATATCATCTCATTGAAATCATTTATTATTCAGTGGACTCCAACATAAAAAAAGTCCAATCCAAAAAAATCCAATCTAATCTGGAAAACAAAACAAAAAAGCGAAACTTTCTTTCATCTTTACAATTGCTACTGCAAAATAAGAAAAGAAGTAAACAATTTATACGTATATAGAGTATAACAGTAATCTAATATTATGTGAAACGTAAACGTAACAATAACACTACACATTTTTTCTTAAAACTCCTTTTCTTTCTCTTTAAACTTCAAAGAAAAATCCGAATTCGGAGAAAACGGTTGTTTAAGAAAAATAACAAAAGTCACGGCAATCTCTTTTCTAACAAAAACGACTAAAGATTTTTTGGACAAAGAAGCTTTAGAAAGTAAAAAAGGGAGAAATTCATGATAATCCTTCTTCTTTTGCAAAAGCGTGTATAAAACTTACACAAGAGTTTCCTCTGCTATCCTAAAAAAGGCAAAAAAAAATGTTTAAAAAATTCTTTTTGTTTCGTACTCTTAAGTCTCTTGTATCCCTTTTGTCCTTCTACTTTACTTTGTACGCTTATTTTTTTCTTATTCATTTCAGAAGTGTTTTTGTGCTAGAAAATCCTTCAAAGATTTCACTTTGACTGATTTAAACAGACAGAAAACAGAAACACGGGTTTCTCACAAAAGTACCAAATTGACCATTTAGTTTCTCGATAGGAACCCTCGTTTTGTTTCTTTATTTTTGTCACGTCACTTGGGATTCGAAAATTTGTTTCCTGTTGTCCACTGATGGATTTTTACAAATTTTCTGTCACTCAAAAATTTGTTTTTACAAAATGTATTTGTTCTTATGTTTGTCCATTTGTCAATCAAGTCAAGTCACACCAGTGGAAAAGTTTCTTGTTGTACATATTTTGTCAAAAAAAAAGGCCCAATACGAAAGAAAATGAGAAAGTTCCCCTACTATTTTTATTTGTTTAACTTGTCGTTTTGTCAGATATTTACAGGAAAATATCCATATACTATGTTTGCTTGTTCTTGACCAGATAAAAGGAAAAAATATACGGTTTATATTCGTTTCATTTAATAAACTCACATACATATGTTACTAGGCAAAGAGTATTCCCGTATGCACACATTATTTCCCAGAAGAGACGTTTAAGAATCATATCAAAACGTTGTACCAGTAATATTAGTAATATTACACTAAATTTATTTAAAACTACCAATAATTTTGTATTTTTGATTTTCATAGCTTTCTGAAGTTGATATACGAAATAATCATACATTATTTCATCCAAATCTAAATAAGAGCTTAGTTCGGTAGTCAATAAGAATTAAAGCAAAATGACGTCGAACTGTAACACCTCATCAAGAGTTAGACTTGCTTAGACATATTGACATAATAATAAGATATCTCAAACAACAAATTTAGGTTGACTGTATATAAATCTTGGTATCGCATTTTGATAACAAAAATTAAATACACGCTAACTTAGTCAACCTGCTGTTAATCCAGAATTTGAAAAGATTTTTTTTGAAAGAAAATAAACTTAAATTAGGAAAGCTGAAACATGTGTGGCTGTTTTTTTGTTTTGAAATTAACGAATAATTGGTAAACCATAACCTTAATTCCATTATTAACAGTTTGCTATTTTGAAACTTACAGTATTCAAATAAATACATTGGGGTCATAACACTAAATGTTGGCATACAGTTAAGTAAGAATAATCGTGGCTAAATTTAAACGTTATTCTTTTAGGTAAGTCTCTTAATATACGACAAACCAATTTTGTAGATTAATGATACCATATCCGGAAACATTTTGAACAATAGTTTGATATTCAATGGTGTAAAAAATGATTCTTGATTAAGCCAAAACTTTCCATGCATTAATTATTTATTTTATATGCCAATAATTTGTTTTGAAATTCAATTGCTTTCCCATTGTTCAAAATCAATTCAATTTATAGTGAATCCATATTTTCACTTTTTTAGCATAGCACAAAATAGTGAAAATATGGAATCACTATAAATGATATTCACATCTCTGTGCTACCATCACAACAACATTGCAGTTATTTTCCTGACTAAATGTGCACAAAATTGAAGGCATGTCTACGATTGCCATGGCCCGTCTCGATTTTGATCTTCCTGACTGGTTTACAGTTAGTGGATTCAGGGTACGGGTAACCGAAGGGGATGAAGATGGGAAACTAAGCGTTGTGGACCTTCCCTATTTTCCTGATGAAGAATGTATTTAAATTGTACCCTTTTTAATTTCATCCCAAAGTTGTATCGCGAAAACTGATTACCAGCAGCCCAAGGGAGATTGTTTTGGGGACAGTGGGAGACCAATCGTTGGATATAACTGGACGACCCTTACGTGGTATCATTATGAAATTGTTAGTGCAGGAGCTTTCGGCCAGTGTGGCAAACCCAGTTATCATACAAGGGTTCCCAAACACTGGGATTGGATATATTCAAGGGTTCAAGATCATTCAAATAGTTGTGGTAATGGTCATCCAACGGAAAATCCACCGGCAAAGTAGCCTAATTGTAAATGGCCCTATAGTGACCCTTGTTATAGGACTAATTCCTGTAAAACTGAAGCTTCCATTTTTGGATGACTCGTACTCATATATATCAATAAACAATTTTGGTTGGCGGAATGAAGATATTTACTATTTTAACAAAAAAATTATTACAGATTTTTAATCTAAACTTCAAAATTCCTTCCTGTACTAATTTCTTAAAATTCTTTTTTTTTTTCGCCAAAGTAGCATTTTGAATCTTAAATCTGACTTCTTAAATCTTAAATCGGATTCAACACGTGAAATAATGAAGTTGTCAAACGAAAAATTGTTCATAAATAAATTTGGTAGGTTTTTAATTTAACGTGTAAAAAGAAAGTTGGTGTTTAATTGTAAGGTGTTTTTAGAATAGAACTGTATGAACATATACTCAAGAAACCGTTTTATGGAGCTTCGAGTATGTATGGTTAATGGCAAATTTTGCCGCTTATAATAATATGACAACTTAAATTCTTAATTTTAAGTTAACTTATAGGTATAAACATAATAACCTTTGGTATTAGTATGGATCAATACTAACTAAATAAAAACTCATTGCTTGATTGAAGAAATAATGGACCCCTTTATGATTTATGTTTACAAAATATACTCTTTGCCCGATTATTGGTTTATTTACTCAGTTTTGTTTTGTATGTTTAATGATCTGCTACTATGTTTGGCAACTTTTGTTCATGACAATTCAGATGAACAGTAGCTTGATTATTATAATTTGCCACATTGCGTGATAAACAAATTAAGATAAGCTTACGAAAAGCCTATGGTTATCTGGAAGCTGCTTCAACTGCAGAATTCAAATGAGAACTTTTACTCTCCATTTCCCGGTATTGCTTGTTATCCAAAATCCATCATAATTTTTCTCCTTTGCACAAGCCTATAAAAACTTAACAAGAGTTTTTCTTACTATCCTACAAAAGAAAAATGCTTAAAACATCTTCATGTTTTTTAATTATATGTCCTGGTTTTTTTACCACTGTTATAGTACTACTTTACTTCGTAAAATATTCCTGTTAAGTTTAGAAGTTTTTCATACCAGAAAATCATTTATATCAATTATGTAAACTAGTGATACCAATCCCAGAAATATTTTGAATTATCGTTTGGTACATTCAACGGTTAATAAAATTTGATTGTGCTAACATTAGTTCACTATTAAATGGTTAATATATAGGTCAATCATTTGTTTTGAATTTCCCATTGTTAAACATCAATTCAATTTACATTGATTCAATATTTTCGTTTTTTTTTGTGCTGTGCTATTTCTTCACTGAAACAACCAACCCACTCTTTGAACTATATACGATCCACTTCATAAACTTACATTTTCAAAAATCTAAATAAGTACCTATAACAATGTTTCAGATATACTCATACCCACGACTTTTCAGTTTAGTCAATATGTGTTTGATATTAGTGGATACTTACCTTGTCGATGGATATCGAAACAATTATCAACATTATAAGTCGGAAGTAGATTCGAATTCCAAATATAGTACAAAACACCAAACAGTAAACGGACGGTCGATACCAAATCGTGAGCATTCAAATGCAACTTTTTAATAAGGTATTTTAAAGTATGTGTTCATGCGCACACACTTTTCATGGAACATTTTGAAAACAGTGCGAAGACCCCCACCTCTACCCGGTCAGAGTCGAATAGTAGGAGGAAGACTTGCAGAATATGGCGAAGCCAACTACCAAGTATTTTCTTTCAATTTTTATGACAATTCCAATTGTGGTGGAACCTTAGTCGAACTAAATGGTTTGCGTTTTGTTCTAACAGCGGCACATTGTTTGTGGGTACGTTATATATATTATTACGCATATTTGCTATAAAAGAATCACAGTTTAATAATTCTAGTGTGTTCCTTCCTACAACAGGTTGGTGTAGACAGCAAAAATAGCAGCAAACATCTAATAACTCCAGACTATCTACTAGTTATTGCAGCCTCAATAAATGTCAAAATGGGAAGCCCAGTTGCGGTGGAATTTAATGTTAGCCGGTTAGAAGTTCACGAAAAGTATGATCCCCGCTATCATCACAACGATGTTGCAATCCTTTTCTTTAACAAATACGCACACAAATTTGAAGGAATGTCTACGATTGAAATGGCCCGTCTCGATTTTGACCTACCAGACTGGTTTACCATTAGTGGATATGGGGTGCGGGCAACTGAAGGGGATGAGGATGGAAGACTGAGAGTTGTGGACCTTCCCCTTTTCCCTAACGAAGAATGTCAACATGTTGTACAATATTTAAATCCAACTCAATTTTGTGTCGCCAACACTGATTACCAGCAGCCCAAGGGGGATTGTTTTGGGGATAGTGGGGGGCCAATCGTAGGCTACAACTGGACGGCTTTAAGGTGGTATCATTATGGGATAATTAGTACGGGGGCATTTTGGGAGTGTGGGAAACCCAGTTTTCATACTAGAGTTTCCAAACATTGGGATTGGATATATTCAAAGGTCCAAGATCATTTAAATAGTTGTGGTAATGGTCATCCAACGGAAGATCCACCGTCAAGGTATGCTAATTGTAAGTGGAAGTATAATGACCCTTGTTATTTGTTGAATTCATGTAAAACGGATGCTTCCATTTTTCCGGAAGGAAGATAATGAATTAATTTACGAATAAACTTTGAATTAAGTGCTCTCTATTGTAATAAAAAAAAGAAAAAAAATGTGAATTCCAATGTGAGAACTTGGACTGTCCATATCATCATTTTGCTTATCATTGTGCTTGCCTGGCTATTTTCAGGTTGAGAAAGTGGATTGGACTGACTGAGGTATCCATATGTCTATGTCAAATATAACAAAGGTCCAGCTAAAGCTTCGAAAGAAGAACAAGCTTAAAGCAAAAATATTTGTGTGATTGTCAGGGTTTGTAATTGACATATTGACAGTCAGTTATTTGTGTATACCTAATAGGAAGGCAAGAACAGAGAAACCTTTGGGAGTTGAAAAATGTATACAAAGCTAACACTTTGGGCAGTTGTCACTTGATAGCCAGTGAGTTGAATTTTTTGAGTATAAATGCAAGAAATGACTTGCTTTTTATTTATTCTACTTGTCAAGTTTTCTGTTGTGGGGAATAATGTACTGGTTTTCTCTTGCGGTCATCCATTACATTGTACATGTCAAATTGTACGGTTGTCATGTCGCTTTAAAAAAACTCCTTTTTGTTTACGTAGGGATTTAAATAAATTTATCTTTTGCAGAAGTAGATTCCAATTACGCGTAAAACAAAATTTCTATTGGGATAAAATCCTGGGATTGGAATTCATTCTCAAAATTGTAATTTTGAAAACGAGCTTTTAGGAATATCTCACTAAATATATTAAAGTTTCTAAATGAAAAATATAATTATCTGTGATGTAGTTTGATGATTTTAATTAGTGGTTATAGTTGAATGTTACTGTTCCTCTTAAGACGCTCACAATCGATTTTCAAGTTTGGCCCATTATCATCTCAGATTCCCAGAAATACCGTTTTGTTTCATTATTTTGTTAATGGAGTACAATCATTTAAAAAAGTTTCGCAAGATAACATAAATTTATTAATTAAAAAAATTGTGCTGTGTGATTGCACACAATTCAAATGGAAATATCAAAAATCAAAATAAATATTAAAGACAAATTAGAATGAGTTTCTTTCAAATTTTGTCCTGTATTTCTAGAATTATGTGTAGAAATGAGAATTTTGTCTTTGTCTAAGTTGAACGATAATAATGTTTCTAAAACGATAAAATCGAATTGAGAGCGCCTTAGATTGGTCTTGTCCAAGTCCTACGACAGCTACGAATTCTACTTGTATATTAGTGTAAAACAGTTAAATTACAATAATTAGAATCTAGGTATACAAAATAACAAGCAAATAAACTTCGAATGTATTTTTCTTGCTTTTCTTTCACTTTTCGCACTGAAGTTACACTAAAGCCAAAACTCGAATTTCAAGCACTCTGCTACATACAAGCACAAACGCAACTGGCAATTAGACTCGAATCTTCGTATTAATCCGAATACCTACATCTTTCCAAAATGACGATTGGTACTTTTGTAGGATTTTTTTTCCAAACAATCTAGAAATATGCTAATCTATTTTACTTTTTTAAATTCAGACGATTTATTACGCAACCAAAAAAATAGCTTAATTTACATAATTTGAATAAATATTCTTCAAAGCTTTTTCCCTCTAAAGCAATTCACATAAAAATATGTACGTATGCTGATTTTCTCTCAAGCATAAATATTACTATGTAGATAAATTTGAATAATAAAAAGAGAAACGCTGCGAATATCACAAGAAATCGCGCTATCCGGTTTAAATTGAATCCGCTTTCCATTCATCATAATACCATACCCACAAAAATGGAAAATGACCTCGGCCTCTATTTTTTTTGCAGTGGAAAAGTTATCGTTATTGATAAGATTAAAAATATGGTTATCGGTCCCGAACGTTTTTTACTGTAAGAAATGTATATTCTCTCGTGCTCGCTCCTCCGTTTTTGGTTTTCATTTGAATTATTACGCTTATGTGGTTGTTCCAGATAAAAAAAATGTTGGAATCTGCATCTGCATCTTCACCGCATATAGAAGAAAGTTTGTTCGAGGGAGTATCCTAATTGACATGCAGATGATCATCTCTTTATCTTGGCTCCTGACTCTGCTCTGCTTGGAAATGCATTAAACTTCTTGGATTCAATTCACTTCCACCGTTTTTTTATATTTAAGGTAAAAAAGGAGAAAAGCCGGTAGTTAAACTTTGAATGATGATTATGGTGTGATATTTTTGGTGGTTTTCTCATCTCAAACTCAAGATTACTTTTTTTTGGAGGATGACTTGGATGAGAAACCGTTTTATTTCAATCTAGTGAAAATTGATATCTCTCACTTTTTTCTGTATTTTATTGTATTCCAGTAGAACTGGCAGTTATTCTAGTATATATGCCATATAATATGTAAAGGTGCCTCCAGAGATATTGAAGAATAAAAAACCAGCTGCTTTGGGACGATTGGTTTTTTTAAGAATTGAATTTTAACTTCTGTGCTTCCTCCAACTCCTGATATGACTGTAAGGTTGTTGAAGAAGATCACACATTCATGTGTGCATTTTAAACAAGAAAATGCCATCAACATCAACCAATTCAATATGATAGCCATATAAAAAAAAGTCTCAGATGAACGGTTATCGCATTTGCTCTCTCTTTCTCTCTCTCTGCTTCATTCGAAACGGATCACATTTTCACATTCCTTTCGAGAGAAAAAAGTACAAATGCAACTCGTCGTCGTTTGGTTGAGTCGTAAAGGGATTCTCGACTCTGAACAAATTGAACTATAAAGTAAATATGAATGTTTTAACCACTTTTCCCATTTTTAACCCTTTTTTATTCTTTTCCATCATCCATATTGTATATCGACGGTACTTACACTTACAAAAAATAAATATTATGGAGATGTAGATAGATGTATGAGTGTGGGGAGAAAATGGAGGAGATTGTATTTCAGTTCTGTAGTAAAAAATAAAACACATTTTTAGGCATTTCTCTTCTTCTCTCGCCCAAGGAGCTCAAGAAGAAGAATCGGATGAATGAGAAGTGGAAGAAAGCAAAGGCGGAGAAGCGGAAAAAAAAAGAAGAATTGTAGCGAGTACACTTAAAGAATCCTTGATGTGTTCTAACTCTCGCTCTCCATCCTCATTCTTTTTGGTTAGGTTGGTTGAATGGTTGTAAGAAGAAAACGTGATTATTTGTGGGGAAATACGAGGAAAAATAGGCGTAAAGAAAGATAGATATGTACATAATATCTTACGAGTTTTCTCTTTTTTTCAGAAAAAAAGGGTTAAATGTACAAATACATATGTAAAAAAAGGATGATTTGATCTCGTTTTTTTTTGGGGTCGTTCTCGGCCGGGAAAATAGGAGGAATCATTAGGATTCATTGGAAAATTGAATTGGTTCAAAAATAAAAGAGATGGAAGACTGGGAATTCTCTGAAAGGATGTTATGATATGACCCTAGAAGCCAAAAAAAAGAAGGAAAAAAATAAAGTCAAGTCAGAAAACGACTCCCAACAGATTAATACCGATAATCTTGAGAGAGAGAGGAGAGTAGTGACTAGTGACTATGTAGAGAACCACACAATTGTGATGATGATGATGATAAAGTGATGGGAAATGCTCTTGCTTTATTTACATACATTTTTTTTTGTATGTACTACTACTTGTCTTATTGGTTGTAATAAGAATACAGGGTATATTTTTTATGTTCAATTTTCTCTCTCTGGGCAAAGGAAGGAGTCATAGTCATCTGAAGCTTTTACTGAAGTGAAACTGATCTGATATATCGTATGGATTTGTTATATGTTATTTTTCTTTCTGAGAAATTATTATGCACATACACCAGATATACTGTTATGTTATGAGAGAAGAAGAAAGCAATGTAGAAATCCACCGGGACATTTTTCATGCATACGATAAGATACGGATTCTTTAGCGGCAGCGGGTCGGGAGTCGGGACTTTTTATTTCTGGGGTGTGTGTATTTTAAGTTAAAGTTGAGTTTTTAACTCAGTCTTCTCACTCACTCAAACAGACAGTGTGAGTCAATTCATCTTGAAAGAAAAAGGAGCATTTGAGAGTTAGTAAAAAAATAAATATGCTAAAGCCTTCCAGCTTCTTGTAACAAAGCAGCCCTTCTTTTTTTGGTGGAGGAGCGGAGGAGTATTCAGTTTAGCTAACAAATTCAATTTTCTTGCCAGGAGGAAAAGAGAAGACTGAGTGTGTAGACATATTTCATGTGGAAAGGAGTTAAGTGGAGAGATAGAATGCTGTGTATGAGAAAGCGACATGAAAAAATGACCCCTGCCTGCTTTCGCTTTCTATATTCATTTTGGTGGGCTCGTCTTGGGTTTTCACTCAATTTAAAAGCTGTTTTGGTGTGTGTGTTTTTTAACAGCTTCTCACTTTCTTGGTTGGGAAGATGTGGAAGTGAAAGATACAAAGTGTGAATGGTTGGTGGTGGTGTAATGCGGAGGAGATGAATGAATGACA
>JAQFZH010001408.1:0-21532 GCA_034695485.1 Entomobrya nivalis
AACCGATTTGGCTGACCAACGAACTTATCCAAGCGAGGACCCATATGTATCGATTGGTGAAATCAGATTTTGAAAATCTTGATTAGTTTTTGAGTTATCGTGCGAACGGACGGACAGACGGACGGACGGACAGACGGACGGACGGACAGACGGACGGACGGACGGACAGACGGCCGACATATCCTGTATAACTTGCTCAAGTCGCAAGTTAATAAGCCAAGCAAGC
Organism: Entomobrya nivalis; assembly: GCA_034695485.1. Classification (NCBI taxonomy): domain Eukaryota; kingdom Metazoa; phylum Arthropoda; class Collembola; order Entomobryomorpha; family Entomobryidae; genus Entomobrya; species Entomobrya nivalis. Next base: position 227 of record JAQFZH010001408.1, read on the forward strand.
CATATGCCATATGGTAGAGGCATTAGGGAAGAAGACGACAAACGGAAAAGGGTTGTAGGAGTGAAACAATGAACGAAATAACGAGATGAATCAGTCATGCTACCAGAACACCGTATTATTTTACCTGTAAATGATACATTGCACTGATGAAAAAGTAACAAAAATACATAATACGCGTCGTTTTTTTTGCATGACACAAAGATAGATAGAAATATACAAACAGAGATAAGCTGGCTCTACCATATTACTATGGCTTATTCCACACACACAAAAAAGTACGGCGAGAACATAAGGAAATCAGACAGACACAAAATGACATGTTGAATAATTTGTGAATATGCACTTATTGCTATGCTATCAAATATATTTATATTAGTAGTGATTATACATATTTTAAATTAATACAAATATTATTAATATTATTACATAGTTAGTTTGTCTGGCCACAAGTAGAACAGCAGAAGCAAAAATTTTAAAGCGGAAGGAAGGGAGAGGAAGGAACGCAGGAAACCAGAAGGAGAGAGTTTTAATTCAACTTAAGTCATAAGCCATGTACATAATGTGGCGGTGTTTGTTGGTGGTGGTGGTGGAGATGATGATAGTGATACCTTGTTTTACTGTCATGATTATATTTATGCCATTAACTATTACTGTTATTGAGCATTAAGTTATTATAAGCTCTGTAGTTTACATTCCATATGGCTAATTCCTAGTTGAAAAGTCACCATTATTTTATTAAAACGATTGTTCTTTTTTTTACAAAACTGTAAAGCTCGTCATCATCATATCAAACAGGACTATATTTATTATTGGGATATCGCATCGCAGCAGCGGTATAATGTATTTATGTATAGCTTCCTTGCGGGACTATAAAACATTAAATAAGTAATATTTAATACGTAAGGCCACTTTACCAAGATTGGCTTGCTGATTAATTGAATAATCATTAAAAAAATATAACTGAAGTAAGGATTTACAGTGCCATTATTATTATTATGAGAATGTAATTTATGAGGTTAACCAGACCAGGTGAATTGATAAACTGCATGCAATGCAAACACGTTATGATGAGAAGAAGACGTGTGTCTATTGTCTATGTGTGTCCTTCCCTTGTACTTTACTTTGTTTAGCGCAAAGTGCATTTTTTCTGGTTTAAAGATGCCAGAGTCTTTTTTAAAGAGGAAGCATGAAATGATTTAGTGTAAAGACGATAAGCTGAAATGTTATCCCATAAGCACAACTTGTAATATAGCTGTACTTACTTGTGATGGAATGCACGAAAGAGGAAAAGCAATAAAAGGAATAAAAATAAATAATACAAAACTTTAAATTTGCAATTAGGTAAGTATGTTGCCTTGCCATGTATTGCTGTAACATTGTGCCTTGAGGTGATATATTGTCCAAATTGAACTACAAACTACAAATGACAGCAGCTCTATGCAACTAAAGTAATTAACATGAAATGCCAGTAATTGAGCATTTGATGACAAATCCATTCCATATAAAACTAGTACAATGGTTTCTGATTCTGACTTGCACTTGACTGTCCTGCGGGCGGATAGATGCAAGACCTGTCTCAGACATACATAACAATTTTTTTGACATTTGACGGAACGTAAATCAACATGGTTTTGTAAGATGAATAAAAAATCAGAGATACTTTATCAAAAAGAAAGTGAATGTAATTGACAATTCTATTTTGTATAGGACAATATTGAATATCTATCAAAAATGACTTTTTAGATTAAAAGTTAAAAATTTCTTTTCATGTTTATTTGTGCAAGCAAGGAACGCATCAACGCTATGCATATATTTATTTGGGTTTTGTAAAGCTATAAGTTTGTTTTTGTATTCCTGAAAAAGACTGCATTCAGCCAGTTGCAGTTTCACATGCTTCAGCTTGAGACATACAATTTCGAACAACAAAGCCTTTTTGATGATGATGATGCATTTCCTATAAATTTAGAAATTCGAAGTGAGAGAAAAAGGAATGTAATAATTTTTGCAGCAACCGTATTCATCATGCAACACAACAATGCCTATTATTTTTTTTCTATTATTAATGGCGACGATGACGATAAATTTGGTTCCATAACAATCAGGCGGCTTAATTTATAAAAGCATATTATTATTATTATAATATTCGTTAGATATGCACTTTATAGCCTCTTCGTATAGACCATTCTAGTGCCGCATATATTTTATGCTGTGTTATCTGATCAGCAGAATCCGAAATGAGTCAGTCATGTATGTTGACATACAAGGCACATGTGCTTGTCTGTAATTTATCACCATTTTCATCTCATTTCTCCACATTTTGCCATATAGTGAAGTGTTGTAAGTATGAGCTGCAGTAGACTTTTGAGAAACACAACAATACCATATAAAACCAAAATAGCTATAATGATCGAGTCGGGTATGTCGTGCTATGAATTTGCTGATATGGCAAGCAATAATGCAACGAACGAGAGAATTTTTTTAGATTACTTATGAAGCGACTGGCGATACTGATAAAATTCATAATAAAAATGAAATGCATGGCATGGCAAATACATACCACCTCACTCATCATAATTTTAAGAGTCAAGTCAGTTGATTGTTGAATATCAACCTCTACTACATTGTTAACAGAAGTCAATTTAGCAGCCAGTCGTAGAGGAGCTAGATGTAACACAATGTAAAGTACTTACGATTTTAGTGACAGCAAAAAGTAGAGAGAGAGAGAAGGGCTTTTTAAATTATGTTGCTATCCAAGAAGAAGTAAGCATATTAACAAAACTTTATTAGAGAGAAAGAATATATAAAGTGGAAATGCAAAAGGGAAGGGAATCCACCATATTTACTGTTCATTTTTCATCTCTTCCATCTCAAAACATAAAACAGACCAGGTGGATTGGATGATGGCAATCGTTGTAAATGTTCAGTATGTAATGCAATGTAAAAAAATGTAACGTAAGTAGATAAGGTACCCATACAATACAGGGTACAGTTTGTGATGATGATGATGAAAAAAAAAGTCATACCATTTTGTTGGCTGCGGCTGCTGAGTCTGAGGATGTATGTTTTGTTGCGTAAGTGACTGTTTGGTAAAAAAAAAGTCTAATGATCACGATCGCTAACTGTCTGTGTGTCTCACTGAAATATTATGAACATTGTTGGTTGGTTGTTGTGCAGTAGTGGCAAAGTCTCTGTTAATAATATGTACAAGCTTTTACCTGCGTTTAACACAAACGTACACGTACACACGATATATGGACGAAATATATCATAACATATTGTAACAAAGCTTGGACGGAGATAGAAGGGATGATCGTATTTTTTTACCAGTTATATGACCAGTTTGGTTATTTAGATGAAAGGAAAGGATCTCTGTTGTTGCCTTGTAAACAGTTTGCCAGTATTATCAAATCATTCAAACCAAGTCAACAAAATAACCAGAGAATCCTCAAAAAAAGGAACCTTTTCTCCTTCTCATCTCTCTAGTAATTTTGAACGTGATGATGGGACAAGCAGAGATGAAGAGAGAAATAAGCTAGAGAGTAGTATATATTCTGTGTATTATGGTTTACAAGGTAAAATTCTGTAGAGAATACGCTACTACTGCTGCATGCATCCCATCATCCCATCATGCAGGCAGAATGAGTCAAGTAACGAAAACGATACAAAGAGACGAACGTAGTCGAAGTTGAAAACGACGGGAAACAGCAGAAGAGCAACAACAGTCAACTGTAATACACGTATTTTGCAGCGGCAGCAGCAGTCGTTGCTCTTCTTCTTTTACTGGTGAATATATAATATATAGGCGCACACACAACTTTTTACCCTTTTCCTCGTGTGAGTACTAAAAAAAAGTCATTGTCGTCTGTGTTTTTAGTGTGCGAGAGCTGCAGCTCTTTACTGCAGATGAACAATAATAAGATATAGATAGATATATATACATAAAATCCGTTAGATTCTCTGAAAGGTATGCAATATACCTAGTCAAGTGAACAATCAAAACACTCACAACGTGCATTTATTTTTCTCATCTCATCTGTACTCTGTACATGAGAGTGTGTGGATTTTGTTGGTAAAAAGTACGTGCATCACCAATCTGAGCAACCATCGTGGTAAGCATTTTACTTCTTGACACACCGAACAATCGCAAAAAAGTGAACATTTAATAATAATAATCTCACATGTATTAAATGTGCGGGTGAAACCGTTAGAGGGAACAAAAAAGATTTTTTTACAAAATTGTGTGATTTTTTTTCAATTAAAAGGGTTGCAGAAAGCTAAGTGCACCGACTTGCTAACAGTTCGTGGGATGATGAAATGTGATTAGCAAAGAGAGAAGAGAACAAAGTAAAAACGCTTCTTATCTCAAAAAAATAAATGTATTCATATTTAAACAATTTCTTGTGTAACTACCGATTTCTCTTGTCATCATCATCACCATTATTGTCATAATATTTTATGATAAGTTTGCGTGCATGCATGGATGGGTGATGAAGACTAAAGTGTCAAAAGTACATTTGTGCGACTGTTTTTTGGTGAAAGATTTATAACGTGTGATGCGCGAGTGTAAAGGATCAAGACAAGTGTGAACTGTGCGAGTGTAAAGTAAATCAATTCTGTTTTGCGGAACAAGGGAAAGTGACCTTTGTTGCTTGTTTGCTTTTTTACATTGTTGAATAAATTTGAATGAAGGGGTTGTTTTGTTGAAAGGACTATTTATACTTATCACACAAAGCAGACATTTTTTACTTAAAAGTTTAAAGACTTTTTATTTAAATTTTTTGTGTGGTGGATTGGATTGGATGCCAAGTCACCGGTGGCAATTTTGTCAGCATCACTCTTTTGTCTACCTTTCAACAAACAATCGGAAAAGATAAGAATGTAAGTAAATGAGTTTTGTATAACAATGATGGTAAATGGTAATATGCATTTGCTACTGCGAAAAAAAATGCGCAATTTTTAACCTTCACTTGACTTTTAGATCAATAATAAAATATTTGAATGTGCATTGTATGCAGACGTAACACTCTAGTGTTCGTTTTAACAATGCCATTTTTCAACGTTATCGTAATCAAGGAAATAGGAAATCCCTGCTAATAGGAAAATGACTAAGTGCGATTAACTCAGCAAAAAAGTAAACTCTTGATGACTATGTCATCATAAAACTTACGTTACATGACATGACAAACATAACAGTATTAGCAGAAGTGAAAATATAGCATGAAACAAAGGCAAAGGTTAAAATTTACGACTGTATGATTTACGGATAGGCATGCGTGTAAGAAAACGTGTTAAAATCTACCTTTCAGTTAGTGATGATCATCAAGAACAATATGCATGTAACTACAGAAGTCAAATACGACATCCAGGTATGTGTGCATGTAATATCTTGATGAAGAAGATGAGATGAGGATCAGATGGACTCAAATTTTCTTATTCACAGAGGAGTGTTTACACTTGTTATTGTTATCGATCTCTCTCTCTCTCTCTTGCGAAAAAGCTGAGACGAGTCGGAACCTGACAACTTTCGCATTAGCCGAGATGTAAAATCTTTTTTTATCGCACAATATCATGTCATGTCAAATAACCAAAAATTAAAAGGAAATAAGGAAGGAACCTTACATGTTGCACTTGTGCGTATTTATATAACCACCTAAATTGCCATATATGTCTAGTTGTAACTTTGGGTACCATGCTGGTGCAGCGCGGCATTTCATCTACAAAAATAAAAATATTTTCCATGGTTTTCATAAAACAAAAAAGGGAGAACTTCAAAAACATCTTTTTCTTTTAGTTTTCATGGCTACATAATTATAAGGCATTTGCTCATGGTTGCATGCAGGCAGACTTGCTTAAGGCTGTAGCACTTTGTACATGTCAGCTTACATTACACAAAAGTAACATAATATGATCCCATTCTCTGTTCATTTTTTATGATGCATTTTTGCCATAATTGCCAAGTCAGCAGCAACAGCAGTCACAGTAGAAAAAGGAAAAAATGCACTTTTACTGCCTGATGGCTATATGGCTACATGTGTGCATACATAATACAATATTATCTGTCTACTAAACTTGTGTAACTTTTCTAACAAAAACGTTGTCAATGAATTTACAAAGAAGAGAGAGAAGTGTAACCCCCAAACCGTGCCTCTCTCTCTCCCTCCCTCTAATTCTGATAGTATTACACTTTTCCTTTCAAATGAAGGGCAAAGTTTGTTGCAAAGGTGTTCAGTGTGTTCAACAATATAATAAATGCGATTATAGTTTATTCACTAGAAACCTTACATAGACAAGACAAGGCAGAAAACAATTTGTAGTAAATAAGCTCATGACGAAATCATGAACTCATGGTAATCATCATCAGTAGAAAATTTATATAAAAGAAAAGTCAGCGCACATGCATACATAATATACATACATACATACATACAATGATGATGATGATCATCTTCATTGTTGCTTTTTCTACACAACGACAAGTTTTACAGGTTTACAAGAAGATTTATAAAACAAGTTAGAAAAATAGTAATAAAATGGATGAATTAAAAAAGAGGAAGAAGACGAAGAAGAATGTTGTCAACAAAAGTAAAAATGTTGAGCCTGGCCTCCTGTGACTATTACGACCTCAGCGTACAAAGTCATGTGAAGATAATATAATGAAAAAAATAAAACAAAGAAGATCACTTCTTTTTTTTGAAAGAGAGATAAAAAGCTGAATGAAATGGGTATATAGTAAGTAGTTTACCATCCCATCATCATCTCTTTGAATCGACTTCTTGACTCCTTTTGACTTTACTGCAAAACTTTTGAACTTATACTCTTCAGTTTTGTTTTACATTTAATTTATGGATTTCTTCTTCATTTTTTTGTACTGCTGCTTTCTGCAATGCAGATTTTCTTACTCTGGCTGGCGGCTGACGGCAGCAGCGGCGGCGGCGTATTTTTTTTGTTACTGTTGTGCAGCGATGATACTCATATATAATCATTATCCCCTTCATACGCATGTATATAAAAACATAATATGCTATTATTATTATGATTATTATTACGCTATCAATTCCGCATTATTTCCCTGCTTCAGTGAAAAAGAGAGAAAAAAATTGAAGAGCTAATAAGTTGCTACTGTTGTTGAATGTTAAATATTTTTTACATAATGATTGCAAAATTTTGTAATATTATGTATATATGTTTGCAGAATGCATATGTGCATTTTTCTACATTTTTAAGCCTGTTTAAAATTAAGATATTCTGAAGGCTGCTTGTTCTTCTTCTTGTATAGTAGAAAGAGTACACTTCAAGAAATAATCTGCTTTCTGTCAAGTTTAATGACTGAATGAGTACCATTTACTCAGTCGTTATGTTCGTTGTACTTTGCACTTCGACACCACACACTACTCCTCTAACAATCAATATAGCATACGCTTAAAAAGGGTATGATAAGAAATTTATAATAGTTCAGAAAAAATCCCGACCGATTGAACACGACTTCACAGAAATAATAACAATACGCATAGTAATTGCTGTTATGTTGGTGGTATGCTCCTCAGATATTATTTTTTTGTATGATGAAAGTAATATTGCAACATTGCATAAGACAAAAAAAAAGTTTTCTTATTGATTGGTGAAGATGGCAATTATTGAGTTTGTGAACAAATTGACTTTAGTAGGTTATGATGGGGAAGTGTCTGTCCGTTCGTCTTTGTTCTTCACTAATCTTTATCGGATTCGAAACAGTTTTATCGATACTAGCCATTATGAGACGATACTTTAAAATATTGTACAATATTAAGTTATTGGCTGGATTGAAAGCTAATATAAAATTGGACAATCTTTAAGTATTTAGGCCCCATCTACACGTTAAGGGAATCTATGTTCTCCTAGGTCGTTGAGTTGAAATTTGAACCATGTAAAATCATACTAAATAAATTCTTAACCTAAAATTTACAGGTCGCAACGCAATTGCGAACAATGTCACCACTCGCTTACATTCGGTTTACTGCTCGATTGTAATTATGAGGCGTGCATGTCTACATAGGACTGGTAACAATATAAAATGAATATATACATACATATGTATGTGAATGCATGCATTAAAAAACGTCATTCAGGATTATAGTGATTTTATGATGGCTATGGTGAGAGGGACTGAATTGTTTCACGATTCTTCACTGACTTGAGTTGAGAGCACATCACGCAGACTTGAGCAAGATGAAGGGAGCTCATTTTTTTGTATTTGTTGTATGTATGATAAAAAAAAAGTACCTATTGCGTATTTATCATGTACTAAGCTTGTAAAATAAAAGGCAAAATCCGATTTTGATTGATTTGAGTACTTGAATTTTAATCTGTAATCGACAACCAAACGTCGTGGCACTTCTTCTGTCATCTCGATCACGATAACTTCAAAGAGAGTAACTGCTTTCGACTGTTTTCTTGTGCAAATTTTTTAAATATAGTTTTAAATGACGAAAGAAGTTCGGCGGTACAAAGATTAGCTTTTAGCAGATTAGCATAGAAAACTCTGGCTGATCTAAAAAAACATTCATATATACATTTATGCGAAATATAGAATATTTAATGATAATGGTACTTTAGGTTTGCGTGGTGTTTGATTATGAAAGTATTTCCTAAATTTTACAAAATGTGCAATAATGTCGGACTTTCGAAAATTTATAGCCTGAAGATCAATGCGGCTTAGCCTTAATTACTAAGGGGTCCAAGGAACAATAGACAAACAATGCATGCAGTTGTAACAATAATATCTACAAAAAAATCAAACTAACTTACCCTCGAACCGAAATAATGAAACGAATAAAATAAAGATTTCACAAAATCTCCAAATAAGATTTCACAAGCTGAGTTTAGTTGTTCTGATTAATAATTAGCTTGCCCAATTACGTTGCACAAAAACAATCAACATGTCATACAGTAAAAGAGTCATAAAATCATAATGCCATGCCATCCCATATTTCCTACTTTGATCATCCGCTAAACTTAGCACTACACTGTATTAACAATGAGACACGCACACAATTTCAAAATTTCACTTGTTAAATCTTAAAAAAGCCAGTGTAGAGTCCATGGCAACAGTGCAATTAAAGTAATTATAAAACTAATCATAAAAAACGCAGACATGCCCGCTAATAAAATACTAGACTACAAAAATGGTAAAATGTTCATTTAGTACTTTATCTGTCCATCCATCCATTTACTACTATAGCTACATATATTATGATGCATACTACTATAATTATCAAACTTTTGTTCATTGTCTTCCAAAATATGGTATAGACTTTCTTTAAAATCATTTCTTGTACACCATCAACTCATCTCATCATGATGATATCATCGCATCGACGATGATGATTACAAGCAGCTTACATTGATGAAACTAAACCCATTTAGTAAAAAAATGATGATAACGATCTTTTATCTTTTCGTTTCAAATATCAAGAACATGAGATATTGTTCCAAATAAGGATTTTCCCTACAAATTACAAGGCACGGTTTGTAATGAAAAGATGACCAGTAATCAAGTAGAAAGTACTTTAAACGTTAATCACTTATTTGAAAGAAGAAAAAAAAACTTTTTAAAAACTTTATGAATTTCCGGCAAAAAGTTTAAACGAAAATCGGCTATCATCGCGGTTTATACGCGGTTACTGCCCCCATTGGTCAGTGTACTCACTCTGTTCCATTTTTTTATTGTAGTTTTTATCTAAACGTCGACATTAATTGTCCCGGTTTAATTTTCTTATTCTTCAGACAATGCAAAGTGTTAAATGTCGATCTAACTGCTGATATGCATATATTGTATAGGTATGCATGCATAATGGCCTATATCAAAGAATCTATGAAAATACAAAAGACGAATATATTAACCAAGAGAGAAGTAAGTGAGAAAGAAGCAAATTAAATGATTTGATTCGATTTGACTGTGACTGTAATTTGGTATCTATCGATGGATCTAGTTTAATAGTCTTGTTTGTTGGGTTGTTGGTGATACGGTGATGATGATGATGCTGATGGGGTCCGGTCATGTAGCGAATAAATATCAGCAGAATGTCTGCCACAGGGGCCATCATCGTCACGTCATTCATTCATTCCTTTTCATCTTGAGTTGCCACTGCTGCACTCATTTACATTATAATAGCTTTGTTTGATGTACTGTATCAAATCCAATGAAATGCGTGGGAAAGTTTTTTCCGTCGTCGTCAATCATATCATCAATCAATCAACAAGCTGTAAACACTAAATTACTACTACTGGTTTGTTTAGCAAAAGGCTGCAGAAAAGTGCAGTGCAGAGAGTGCTGATAGAAGTCAACCCTGTCGTACTTTATTTTTCTCTATCAAAATCAAGATCGTTTTGTCGATCAGTCAATAACAAACTAGTGTGACTTGACTTGAGAGTGTGTCATGTCGATGGTGACATGACAACTCCACGCCAACAAACAAAAACGGCACCAACTCAACGACTTTGCTCATTAATAAATGCAGTAACCATGTTATACTACATTTTACTACAAAATCCTTTAATTGGAGCAACATGATATATATTTTTAAACATTTAGCAATTTAGATATATTTGTATTTATTAGCCCTTTCCTTTACAACCATTTGTTAACCCTTTTACTATTTAGCTAACTAAATGAATAACTTGGTAGTACCAAGTTGGTAACTCTGGTAGTCTTTTTAAGTAGCTTGATTTGTTGCTTTTGTTGCAAGGTCTTAAATGTCATCATAATCACCGTCATAGCTTCCGCCTCGTTTGTTAGTTTGTACCAAGCTCATTATTATAAAAAGCCACCTTCAGCACCCTGTACTCTTCTCTGCTGTCTTTGGTTCCTTCTGCTTAGTCTTTTTGACGAGTCTGTTCAACTCACTCAGTCTACTACATTAAATTACTATTTTTGCTATTTACAACTAAACGAAGAAAAAATATATGCAAGTTTTAAACCTTGTGTATGTAATGATGAGCTATCAGCTATCATAGCATACTACATACTATGTACTATGCTAACATGCATAAATGCACCTTGAAGGTACTTATATAATTTTACAATGTAATTTATGGCAAGCATGCATAACTTTTTTTTGCTGGACAGCAAGGTCAATTAGGAGGATGATGAGGGGCATGGGATAAAATCTATAGATAATATTTACCGGAGGAACTTGACCTTGCAAGATTATCAAATCTAGATTTTTTTCTTGAGCAGGTGCACTCATACAGACCAGTAGTAGCTAAAGTGCAGAGAGGTTTGTTGTAATGTAATTCAATTGATTAGATAAAGCTACATAGTAATCAGCGTAGTTTTTTTGTTGTAGATATGTGGGTATATGGGTATTCGTTTTGCCGGTAGCATAAAGAACACGTGCATAAAAAGTATTCTACCTGTTCTGATGATGATGGTGCTGGTGAGAGAAAAAAAACGGGAGGTCAAGGTTCAATGAAGTCGCAAGGGTATTAAATTGGGAAGGGCATTGGGAATATTTGAATAACTTTTTTGTAAAAAATCATGACAAACACGACAAGTATTTCTGCCTACTTCGGTATTTTTTTTGTTGCAAACACTGTGTTTATATAGATATATAAATAAAGAAACATGCCCACATGTCAAAGAGTTTACGCCAAAATTACATAGAGGATAATGATAATAATACGACAAACCTTATTTATGAGCCATCTTTACCCTATAAATCTATTCAATAGGAGCTTTTATATTATCAATGAGTGTACCTTGAAATTTTCTACAACAGCTTTGCACGAAGCATAACAATATACTTCTTTTGATCATATGAGCGTGGAATTGCATTAAAAATGCGTATTTTTTTAGGGAAAAAATCTATAACTCATCATAGTCATCATGATATAATTTTACAAGCTTGAGCAATGCTGCTGGCTACTGGAACCAAATCAAGCAGATAAGATTTTTTTTCAGCAGCAGATTGAAGTAGCAGCATAGCAGGTGCATCTTAATTTAGGTTCCTCTGCTTTGTGTTATATCAATAATATCGGAAGAAAATCTTTCATGATATTATTATTAAATATGTATGCTAAAATCAGACAGGCAACTAGACCTCGTCACCACATACCACATCACCAGAATAAAACGGCATTGAAAGTGTAAATCCCCAGAAAAACATATATAATGCTTTGATATACATAAAACCATAACGTTCGTTCATCAACAAAGGAACATCGAACATAATGCACACAATATGATTGATGATGATGATGACGATGATGATCACATTCAATCCATATATATTTTTTACAAAGCAAAGCTTCGTGATTATTCATCCATTCAACGTTTTTTTTCACGGTAGTTACAGTGCAGGGTATATGGTGCACATGAGAGTCTGTAGATGTGTTTCATGCTGCGATTGCTGTGTGATGTTCTACTACAATTCGAGAATCCAAAATTGAGATGTTGTTATCTGAAAATAACATTAAAAAAGTCTGTTTTAAAGCGTTGTGAAAAAAAACTTAGTAATTTTTATTATGCGTCACTAAATCGATTCACATCACATCACAACCAAAACTACCAACGAAACACACACAAAAATTATTTCGAATGTGTTAATAAATTTTAACACGCGGTGTGGTAGCATCGGTGGTGGCAGAAAAAATAAAAATCTTCTCTTGATGCTTTCGTTAGTTTGCTTATTTGTGAGTTTAGTTATTGCGGTTGTTTGTCAATTGTGTTATTACGGTGGTAGTGGTAGTGATGGTGGTGGTGGTAACGAGAGAAGCAAAAATCCATAAAAAAATTGTTTGAACACATCTCCAACACCTCCAACATGAAAAGGGTAACAGATATTTAAGTACAACAATTGCTGCTTGTATTATTGTCAATATTATTGAAATTTTTAAAAGTTGAGTGACTTTCTTTACTGAACTGAGTTTAGCTAGTAGAAGTAGCTATAAAAACGACGAGAATATATATGATGATGGTGACGAAATGTAAAGTTGGAAAATGGGAATGAGGTCTTCTTGCAAAAACTTTTATGTGGTGGTTAGTGACGGTATTAAAAAATAAACCTATTTATTAAATGGCGAAAGTTTGATCTAGTCTGTAATAAAGCAGTTCCGTCCGTCGTCGTCTTTTTAGTTGAAGTACTAATCAGCCCGATATTTTTGATGTGTAGTTTTGAAATTGCCACTCCTTTTTCAAGTTATTTCGTAACGACTTTCGACACTTAACAATATATACCCAACTTTCGCTGTATTTAATATGCGCACCTTTCGTAAAACTCTTTTTTTCACTGTGATGATCGGCAGATCATCAAATGGTTTGCATAGAAATGCATGTCAGTTTTTTTTATGATCTTCTTATTATTATGTGCTACCCAAAAAATCTCATTGTTAGTCATTTACAAATCCCAGTGTGTACACATACTTAATTGTGTGTATTTTTATCACCAATACATAAATGTTTTGTCAAGCCCACTGACACAAAAAAATAAGTAAATTTCAATCTCATTTATTACTATGATTATGTACAGAAAGATGAAATGATGCAGTATTTAGTGTGTAGAAATTTGTCTTGTCTCTTTAACTACCTGTCATCCATCTTTTTATGTTTTGAAGAAGAGTACAACAGGTGGTTTTTTTCTTTTCACAGCTTTCAATTATCCAATTATGTTGGTTGTGCAGTAAAAACAATATTAAATGTGACGCTTAAATTACACGACGTATTTGGCTTGGACTTACTCAAGTAAATAAAATTGCTTTAGTGGACTTCCATTTCATTTAATTGTATTTCAATTTAGAAATTTTCATTGTTATTATTGCGTTTTACCTGCATCGTAAATGTTTTTGCGTGTTCGTTGCGTGCAGTACTGTTTTGTTGGCAGCTCAAACGCAGCTTCTCTTTTGCAATAAATAAATCTAAACATAGCTGACTCTGACTCATTTGGCCTTTGTACGTGCAAAAAAAACTGTCGTGTTACGCAGAGATGATGATGATGATGATACACTGCATGCGATGATTTTCTATAATGATTGAAAGCTGAACAAGTAAAGGGTTGAGTTAAACACATCACTATTTTATTATGTAATTATAAGCAGATGGACGACATGTAGTTTGGAGTCGTTGTTGGAATTAGCTTTTGGACGGTTTGGATTGGTTGGTTAGACATGCATTGTTTTTTTGGAGGAAGGAAGTGTTACTGTTATTGGTTTTCGTGTAAAAGAGACTTAAATGTAGAATAATGCACTTTTTTGTGTGTGTGTGATACTCAACATCTACAACGCGGAAGAAGATGCATATAAAAGTTAATCTATAGCTATTTACGTGTGAAAAATGGAAAGTTTGTGGCCTGCGGTGATTAAAAAATTTACCCATGGTTTATTTCTTATTTTTGCATGGTTGGTTGGTTAGGCTGGCTGGCTGCCTGATTTGATAATCCACATAAGCAGCTTACATGAAAAGGAGGAACAAAAACAGTAATAATTTTTTTGACAAGATGGAGATACACTTGTTCTACTAAATATTTTTTTATCCGGAGGGGTTATCGTGTCCATTTTCATGTCTCAACTTAAGATTTGCACATAAGTTGTGTGGTCATTTTCAATATGAAGCCAAAGTACAAAAATTTAGGATCTTAATATTTTTTTAAATGTTCTCCATCGCCATGCACCATGCACCACCAGGCGTGCCAGAGAAAAACACATTTCTTTAGTCTGTGTTCTTGTCATTCTTTAATATTTTTCTCTGGTGTCAAAAAGAATCGTAAAAAAATGAGAGTGTAAAAGTTAGCAGGTTTAAAAAAATGTTGGCTACGATGAGTTCCCGATGAGTGTGGAAGTGGAATAATAATTTATTCATCTTTTCTCGATTTTATTTGTGTAGGAAGCATGAAATGACCCGCAGTCAGATTTTTTTTGAATGAACATGTATTTTTTTTCTTGTCTATAATGCTTTATTCATGCATGAACGCTGGTGGATTGGATGGACCATCCCAATTTTCCTTTTTCATTTTGCTTCGCCCTCGCGCAAAGATAGGTTTACATGAAAAGTGTATTATTGTAAAGGTTCACATTTGGTCATTTCATATCAATTTATTTATTTAATTTTTTTGGAGGTAGGGAGTAAGGGGATGATGGCAGTAGGCAGTAGGGTAGTTTTTATGGGACATTCAACTTGAAATGTTTAAAGAAAAGAAAAATGGCTAGAATTGCAGATTTTTAAAAATATTTCTCAAAGCGGCTAGACTGTTTGTCATTTTGCGCTTGGCGCTGCTGACAGGAAAAGAAAATTAGTGTGGGTTGAAAATGTTCGTTTTAAATGCGATTAAATTAGTAATCGAATGAGAACGCGTTTTAAGATAAGCAATACAAAAAGGAGTTATTAAAAAATTATTGTAACGGAAAGGTAAAGACTTTCATTTTAATTTTTACCGGGAAACGTAAAAAGGTTTGTCAGTGAAAAGACAAAAAAATAACTATTGAATGCACTTTTTCTTGACGTGTTCATGCCTTCAGTATTATTTTTATGTTATCTCTCATTTGTCTAACTACTCAAGTTGATTTGAAAACTATTTTTGCAAACGAAAACTTAAAAAAATATTCCCATGTTTTGCGGAATACCCAACAAAAAAAATACACATGTATTCCAACAAAACCACAACCAGACGTCATCCATCATCATCATCACATCAGTCAGTCAGTCAATCAGACAGCCTTTTCCTAATTTCCTATTTTCTGTGTTTCTCTGTTTTTCTAGTATTTTTTCATTTCTCACGTGAATATTGCGAAAGAATCATACCATACCCCACAACGAGTATTACATACACAACCACCTTTCAAGTCTGCTTATTCACCTAACTCCCTGTGTGCAGGCAGGCAGATATAAAGATGATAGCAAAAATGACATGAATATCACATCAGTGTAATCAGTAGAATAGCAATAATCAGAATCACACAGAGAGACTAATCCTCATTTGTTTAATTACAAAAAAAGGAATGCAACAACAACCCATATTTCTGTTTACTATTAGGAAATTACACCAGCAGTCTAGTACCAGCACCAGCACACAAATGTACACATTTCTTGTCCATAGCAAATCTTTGGTACTAGACTATGCATACTACATGAGTGTCTATATTAGTTTTCATATACGATACGACACTACCACCATACCACCGACGTACAAATTTAACACCCTAATTACAGGTGAGCCAGGTGACACGCTTGAGTTTGCGAATTTATTATTATTTTTCGAAAGAAAAAAGACACCGTTTAATGCACCGTACTAACGATAAGCATAAGCGTAAATATCATTGTTGCATTTTTTCCATATTGAATTGCATGATAAATTATTTACGCAATAATTTGTTCAGTTGTCGCCACCTCCGTAATAATTACTGATTATTATAACCACCGTGTGTACATCATCATCATCATTACTTATTATTCATTTGCTTATAAATCCATATAAAACACACGCATCTAATCACCAATTAGTCTCACAACAACTCAAAAAGTCTCGTGAATAATTTTTCTTCACACTGAAACAAATCTGTAAGTTGGAGAAAAAAATGTGTCGTCATCTCATCAACGTTTTTTATGGGATACAACCTGAGAAAAAAATGGCATGTTTTACCTTGTCACTTGTCATTTAAAAAAGAGATTTAATTGGGACGATGAAAATGAAGAAAAATACTTTTATGAATAATAATTTAGCTGTCTGGTCTCTTTGCATAAATGCGATACAACATGAACATGCGACAAATATCGTTTTTGCCTTTTTCTTGCATGCAGCATGAGACCATTGCATTGTTGGTTTATAATCGATGATTAACGCCTGTCACATGAATGATTATGATTACTTGTCTTAAACTTAATGACGGGTTATTGTTGTGATTTTTTGTCATTTTTAATTGCGTATTGTTTAATAACAGTTATAATTGAATGTGAATAAATTATTTACTTTTATTTTGTATTTTTTTCTTAGGTTTCTCTGAGATTTGTGTAGTACACGCTTAATGGCAAAAAAATATGCATGCTGCCGAGCACTGATCAAAGAAAATAGAAAATAAGTGCAGAAAATTGTAGCAAGATAAGTAGGGAAAAGGCGACAAGATGAGTTCCAAGATTCAAATCTCTCCTGTAGCAACAGCGGCAGCCCTTTCTTCCGTAAAAACGACAAATGGGACGATTGGAACAGCGGAATCCTTGTTCTCCTCGGTGAAGGTACTGAGACAAGTGGAGAGGGACAACAAGAAGGTGTCGTCAACAATAAGTCAACTGAGTAGTATTTATGAGAATCACTATCAAAGCCAAAAACATAGCTTTCAAGATAAGGAGGTTTCCAATAAGGTAAAAACAACTGCAACAAGTAGTTTATCATTTTGTTTTGCTTATTTTATAACGCTTTAGTTAATAATGGAATTGTACTTGTGTTAAAAATATATTATATACTTTCGTACTGACTTATTGCGAATTTGGGTGCCTAAAATAAAAATACTGGTAAAGTGCAACTAATATTTATGCCTCACTTCAGAAGCCTTTTTTCCACTTGACTGCTTACATCTTTTACCTTTTTTTCTGTAAAAAAACCCTGAGCGATGACAATGAGAAAATCCGGCATAGTCTCAAATGACACTCTTACCATAGTACTTTTAGTGCAACCGGATGAAATTTTATTGTTATTATTTAAATTTATTCAAGCTATAATTATTATTAATATAAACAAGCTAGACATTCGTTTTTTATAACTTTTTTACGGGGCACCTACCCAACTTTTTTTTCAAACCAGCATAGCTGCTGTATGTCATCATCTTTTTTATAACCTCGAGGGTGAGTTAGAAAGCATGCCATTTATATCTTCATTGCAAAAAAATATTAGGAAAGCTTTTTTAGATGGATATAAGTTTTCACATAGTCGTGGGTGGTGGCCGACATGGGTGGGGACAAAACGACGTCACCATGATCATCATCATCATCATCACCCATGTGCTTGACGTTATACCGTGATGTGATGTTTAGGATACAAGATAGTATTTTTACTTTACTTCATTGTTGCTTCTTCTCTTATTTATGAGTACGTGAAGAAAATTGGCTCAAAAGTTTTTATTGACGCGTTTAAAAAATACCTGGTCGCAAATAAAGTATTATGAAGTCGAAAGAAAAAAAATGCTGCTTCGTCCAAGTTCAATGTGCAACGCCTTGGTAATTCTAGAATTTTTTCCCAAGAAAACAATTACTGTAAAGAAAAGAAGCGTCACATCATCCTCACTACCGGCATCACCGGTACTTTGAAAGTCAACTTGAAAAAATGATGAGATTTTTTAAATTATGTCTCCTCGAGTCACTAAATACCTAAGAAACAACAAGTGTCATTTATGCCATGTCATTTATGTCAGTCAAACAGAAAAAAAGAGAACATCTTCTTCAAGGTATCATGAATGTACAGGTATGTTGCATTGTATTATGTGTTAACTACATACTTCTTTTCGTGTTCTCAAATTAGCCATCATCATCGTTTTTTAATTTTGTCATCTTTTTTTGTCAAGACCACCACAACCAACCTCGTTATTTTACAACACAATTTGAGTTTATTCCGTTAGTTCTTTTTACTGCGCTGTTGGTTGGTTCTAAGAAACAGAAATAGTTGGGTGCAAAGCAATTTGTCAAGTGTAAAGCAATAATAATAAAAGGTAATCAAGTCATGATATGCTGACGATGATATAATGGACGACTTTGACTTCCGACGAAATATTTGGCTGCGTCTGTCTTCATCTTTCATTTTTTTCTTCTATCAACAACCCCTGCCAGGCCATCTGTAAAAGATTTAAAAAAATCAAAATACGGTCAAATGAAAGTTCTAGTGACCAATTTATTTTTCTTGTGTAAATATCTCTTGTGATTGGGATATTATTACTGCTATCGTCCTTGTGTGTATATAAGGCTATTATTGATTAATATTATGGTTATGATTATAGTGGTAAATTGTTAGCAAAATGAACTGACTATTTGCACAGCAACTGCCCTAATTACACAGACACGCAGCAGAGTTTTCTTCTGTTGATCAAGTTAAGCGTATTATCAAAATATTCAACCCTTTAGGGCTTCTACTAAACATGCTAGTTAAGTAGTTGATGGCGCTGATGATGTTGATGGCGTTAGTATGAAAATGAAAAGCATTGAAAACTTTCATAATATTCAATGCGGCATTGACGTTGACTGAATGTAGCTTGTGTGCACTTAGCTTGATTGAAAACAGACAGGCAAACACTCAATACGATTTTTTTTGGAATTTTATTCTTCATTAATTAATGCAACTACAACTCACATTATTCGTAAAGGTAATTTGAGTATTAGGCAATAGTAACGCCAAGTCAAATGAATAGCAGTAAAAAAATCTGCAAAATCACATATAAATAATATTAAAAGATTTATGCTTGCATGGCATGCTTTGTTCCAGTGAATAGTGAATTAGATTTGAAAAAATCCTCACGTTATTTATGGGATGTGCAAAACACATCTGTACTGTATGGAAAATTACTTAACTTACATGCAAAAGAAAAATTAGGACATATCATGACAACTCAACATTATACTTTTTTTTAGCGAAAATACATTTCCACCACGCACAACTAAACAGTTTTTGATTTAAAAACGACTTTATATGGAAAAGTAATTAGGATTCGACGAAATAATAATTATAATTACATATATTTATGTACATATGATGTACTGTTTTCCGTTCCACCCACCATCCCGAAAATAATCTAATTCGTAATTGTACTCTCTAAACAAATTGCATTCGCTGTATGATTAAGTCTAACCCTTTCGAGTGATTCTGCAAGCAGATTTTTAGAGAGAAAAAAATCAAATCTTTCCTGTAACATTACGGATATATTTGGTATAATATATTTGCGTCATGCATACAATATCGAATACATATAGCATATCCCATCGAATTCTGTTTTTGGTTTTGTGACATAATAATTATTACATAACTACCAGCGGATTGAGCAGTTCGAAGGAAATTTCATATTTAGAGAAAATGGGAGTCTTCCTATGTTGCTGCCTGCTGCTGCTGGTACTCCACACAACATGTTACATTTCAGACAGTCATGATATATGCAAAGGTATTTGTATATTGTATAGTACCATAAATCAAAGGTTTTGAAAAGGTCTTCAACTCTTTAGTCTGACTTGGTTAGCAATTTAGCAGACCGGCAGATAAAATTAATTTGCAAAAATGTATATTTACAATTGGTAACATGAAAATCATGAAATGAACAGCATGTTCTGTTTTACAAAATATATTCCTTTTTTGGCAGCTTAAGTGTGCGAATAGTTTTAATAGTGAAAATATATTTTGCCGCTTGCATGGTCAGCTTCACATAGCTTATTAATAATTTAATAATAATAAGACTCACAATCAGTGACTGACTAAAAAAGCGAATTGAAGTTGAACTGCGCCACGTGTTTCTAATTTGTACTCTGTGCACTATGTGTATAAATTGATTCGTCAAAGAAATGCAATGGTATTCGTTCAAGTTTGAAAGATAAAATACATATTTCACTCTTTTCATTTAATTCTCAAAAAAATACCAAATCACATCAACTAAACCAATCCAATCCACCAAGTGTGCCTTGCCTTCCTTCTTAATGATAAACCACGTGTTTTCAGTCAGCGCCCCAAAAAATATGTATCTTCCTTCGTCATTCTGTTCATTTTATACCTTTCGCTACTTCATGAAATTCATAATAATACGCATTTTTATCTGTAATATAGTTTTAGCAATTAATTTTCATCTTTTTCCTTCTCTTGCTTTACAAGAAGAGAGCTTAAGCGCTCGCTGTTACAGCGCGTTGTGTTTTTATGAATTGGTAGATTGGTCTTACGATTATTATTACCTGCTTGGTGGCCGATGATGATGATGGTGATAATGGCTTATTATGCCGCTACTGCTTATAATATTAACACCGCAAACTACTGCACTCCTGTATTAAAAACTTTTAATGACGATGAGTTAACAGAGAGTGCTTACCATAATATTGGCGATATTATGGTTTGTAGCAGGTACACATGTGTACATACCTTTTTTATTATGACGATTTCATTTTCGAAAAAAAAAATCCCATCTGTTCTGCAACGTACAAAATACTGCAAAATAATAGTAATAATCGCTTGTTAGTATTAACTGTAGCGTTGTAATTCTCGTTGTTTCTGTTATAATTATCATTACAATTAAACTCTTTTGCTGTATGAGTTTTGTATGTGTAGCGCAAGTGAACGCTGCTGCTAAACTGCAGACTGAACTGTAAAAGTTTCACTTGTCCTTTTT